>NNCF01128613.1:120126-148815 GCA_002313205.1 Laupala kohalensis
ACTCATTTTATAGCAGGCTGAGTAGGCCTGGGACCAAATCTGGATGTTGAGGCATGATGAAAATCCCCGGCCATCCAGACAGCAACTCAGTGCTCTATCCACTGACCCACGCCGACTCCAAATTCATGTTATTACATGCATGTACAAACACTTACGTACCCATATTTAGCGCTTTAAACCACACAAAAATCGTTCAGAAAATACCTTAAACCAAAAAATGCCAAAAAAACAAGTCTCAAATTTGAGCGCTCATATCTCGGTTTCTGTGCATCTGACAAAAAAATTACTTATGAACAAATTTGTTGATTATTTTGTCAGCTACAAAGTTTATCTTTAACATTTTTGATATCGCTCGTAGTTTTTGAGATATTTCCAAAAAACCGTTTCGCCATCCCATTTGAGGCCCCCAAGGAGACCCACCGGTCCTGGAGTCTCCGATTTTTACCATTAAACTGACCCCGAAACTTAACTTTCTGTCAAGTTTCGTGTCTGCAGGATTATTGTCCAGATTTTCACAAAATAAAGCCTTTGTTCAATGTTGTATGTCGTATCCGAAGGTTAGCAGATTCCTTTCCTTCTTTGGATTTGAGTATCACATTCAAACCTCGGTTTCTGACATCCGTAGTGTCTTCACAGTGTAGCATTTTAATATTGATCATTAAAAATGAAAACTGGAAACGAGGAATAGCATATGGAAAGTACACTGCTAAAATGCATGATCGCCATTACATCTGACGATAAATAACCATTACTCACATAAAAAAACCATTACTCTATAGAAAATGAGTTTCTCGTGATATATCATGACAGCTTAAATTGCCCTATACGCATGTCGTGATCTGTTGTTCTATTTTTTACTCACATATTATTCGTATCGTGAACAAAAATCGCAGTCGTCAAAGAAATGTCTGGGTGTAAATATAAGTCTACACACGGGGATCTCCGAAAAGTCGCGGAGGTTAGCTACGAAAGTAGCTAGCAATAACTAGATGACTTACAATAATTACATGGAATTAATTGCTATTCAGTAAATCAAAAGAGAATTTCATGTAACTTGATAAAAGTATAACAGTATTTTTGTGTATATAGTGGAGAAATTCTGTAAAGATGTTTTAATTGTTTTAAAATGTGATATTTATTATTTTCATTAAATAGGATCCGTGAAACTCGAGGTAGAACATATTTGCCAATCCATGTGATGTTGGTGAGAGGCCTTCATAGGTGTTAATGCGCAGATCTTTGAACATCTATATCACTTTCTCAATTCCCCAAATAAAGCGTCTTTTTTCTTATGTTCATACTCAGTCTTGGTGCAATTATATCTCCTCCAGGTGACATTTCCCGACTTGTGTTCCTATTTATGCACTCTATTATCCGTCCAATTTTGAGTGAAGTTCTGGAACATTCTGTACATAAAACACTGTTCTGTGTGACTGCAGCACAGCGCAAATGAGGATATGCCAAAAACTTCGAAATGTTGCAAATGCGTTCTCTAATATATTTTATGCCTTTTTGGCGAGGTTCAGGCCATGAGGCCTGCTCTTCCACCTAACCGTTGGACTTGGGTAAGGGAATTGGGAAGGAGAGATGTTGGGTTGACAGGGAACTCAAGGTAGCGAACCGACATTTGTCTGGAGTAGATGAGGGAAACCCCTGCTAAAAACCTCACCTAGTTCGGCCGAGCAGGGTTTGAACCCACGCTCTACCGCTCAGCGGGACCGTAGAAGCAAAGACGCCACCACCAAACCATCGCTGTCGTGTGGGTTCATAACCTCTACACAGAGATTTTTTCGAAATTTGGTTTAGGTTTTGCTTCGTATACATCAATGTCGATTTCGAAAGCAAAGTCATACAAAAATCCATACTTCCACGCCAGCAAAGCTGCGGATACACAACTAGTCATAATCATAAACATTCGTTCACGTAAAGGAAACGAGTTTGTGATTACTGCGCAAACTCACCTACTGCGCAACCACCTACTACAACGATTTGAATCATTGATCCAATATTTCATCCCTCACCACAATACTCATACTTACTCCTTCGAGATCGTGTATTCTACGAAATGAATAGCTTTCGTAATGGACTTCGATAAAATAGTAGATCCGCCGGTCTTCGGAACGAGAAGCAAGTGCTAATCATGCTCCTATATTTCCATAAAGGTTGACGTTTTAATGGATATAAACTACGACTGAAAGAAGTTAACTGATTATGAACGATGTTCTACGAATGACTCTCACGGGAGAAACCTTTGATTCCCATTCTTACAGCATAAAATCCCGTGAGACTCATTTAATTCAAATGTTAAATTTACATTTGTGAAAGAAAAATTTCAAGTGAATCACTGTCATCAACCGTTTCACTAGCTTTACTTAGTTTAAAATTAAAAGTTTTCTCGTAAGAATTGTCTTGTCCGAATTTTAAGTTTGAAAAAGTGGTTATAAGATATGGTAATTTGAAGAATATCTTTTGTTTAGTAATAATACTCAAAGATAAAAAAATGAAATGTCTCTCATCTAATAAAAATATCTTTGAAATCAGGATGCAATACTCTTTCTCCAAAATTTGTAAGATTTGAGAAACCATTTCTTTAAAATATGAACGTAAACTGTTTCAAACACGTTTTTTTCATATTTTTATCCTGTTTTAATTTTTTTAAAGCATTTCAGTGATGATTTAAATCTCATTTTACTGCATTTCTGCTTTTAGTATTTCTATTACTACAAAGTAATCACTAGTTTGACAGATTTTTTTAATATTCAGGATGGTGGAGCAATTTTTGATGAACAAAATGAAATAGAAAGATGGACTATTTACTTACTGTATGATGGAGAGGTTCATGCCATGAATTGAGAGCGAGAAATATTGGCTTTCTGGAGATCTCAAAATACCGAAATTGGTCGAAAATGAATGTGGGGAACCTCAGCAAAAACCCTTTACCTGCAGTTCGATTGAGAGGATGTTCGAATCCGTGCTTTCTCGTTCAGCGGCAAGCTGGGAGCAAAAACTCTTCCACTACACCACTCACGGTGAAATACGAAAAAAATTTGGCTGAGATTTCGAGATTTGCTGTTTTTGAGAAGAGAAGTATTTTACTACTCTAAATATCTTGGAGACAAGGGTTCTGACAAGTTATCTTCTATACCAATTTTATAATAATTCATGAATGAATGTATAGATGAAAATATTTATTTGATAGGAGAGTCATCTTCATGTGTGGCACATGACGTCACTAGTAACCCTCAATTCACTTACGTTCTAGTTTTCCCATTTTTTCGATTTATTTTATTTTATTTTTTCAAAAATAACGATCATAATTCTATTTTAATAGAATCTGAATAGATTTAATATGAACACTTTTGGTTGTTCTGCACAGTATAATAAGTTTCCATTTCATTATCTTCTAGTTGAATGAAAGTAAGTGAAAATAATTTGGTTTATTTTAGGGAGATATCATTGTTCAACATATAATGTGAACAAGAATCCATGGTAATGACTAAAATAAAAGTGAACATAAAATTTCATCCACGTTTCAATAAATCGTACAATTTTCGTGCTGATTAAAGCAACAACAAATAAGACACACTGACTGTGTCAGAAGCTTATTTGACTTATTTAAGAGAGAGTTGTCAAAATACACTAAATTATAAAGTCATAATAATAATGTCCTTGCGAATAATATTTTCTTGTACATCATCTTTAGTACGTATGTGAGACCATCGACACATAATCAAATTTCAGATATATTATACAATCTGAGTCTTCCGAAATTCACAATAATTTTGATGCATAAAATTGCCCGAAGTATTACTCTCCGTTAGTTCGTTCGTAGAACAACAAAAATGTATACTTATCTGAGTAACGGAATATTTACCTTGTACTCACATTCTGGACACGAATTAGTGCACCGAGAAAATAGATCTGAGCATCGTAGATTTGGATGTGAGATCCAAATTGAGAGGAAGGAAGGGATTTGTCTAAACCCTTGGGTAGGACATTCCAGTCTATAGTTCGGATATCCCAGGGTTCGGATGCCACATTCAATGTTTCGTAATCATCGTTTCCTTCCTCCAATTTCTGAACTCACATTCAAACCTGTTCTCTCAATGCGAGCGAATAGTATGACTATATGGAAGGATATTCAGTTCCGTAGCACCATCAACACTTACTTGTGGTTGGAAGTATGCAAAATCCTACTTCGTAACACAACATATCGAATATTTTTTTAATACTTATATTTGAACCTTTACCATATTTTTAATGTCTCCGTAAATAAGAAAAATATCACGGTTCAATAAATGTCTTATAAATCTTCAAATACTGTATCAATTTTACTTGTATTATTTTTTCTACCTCGTGAATTTTCTTGGATAAAATCACCCCGAATTCAGGAATTGAATTTCTTTCTTTAAACTGATTCTTCAATATTTTTTAACATATATGGGATAATCGAATAAAGATGAATAATGAAAATATTATACATTAAATCCGCCTCTGCCTAAGGCCCTCGATCGGAATTCATGGGGCGGTCCCTTGCTTGCTTCTGCAGAGTAAATTAGCTTACTGTCCTCCATGTGATCATGTACAGTTTGTACTGCTTTTTCGGCAATAAATGTATTTATATTTATTTACATTTAAAGAGTCATATTAGTTTTCCATCAAAAACAATGATTTTTATAGAACATTGTTGATGATATTATAAGTGAGAATTAACTCAAAACGTGTTCAAAATTTATAACTTAAAATAATTCAATCATGTATTATATTTAGATATTGGTTGGAATGGCTGGCGAGGAGGTTTTCTGGCCTGAGGCGTTTTCATCAATAAAATACAGTTCAGTATTTTGAATGCTTTTTAAATAAACGACCGATGGAGAGCTCCTTAACGAAGATTCTGGTGAAGTGCCCGAGGCATCTGCTAGTTTCACTTCTCCTGTACCCGATCTCGAGACACGCGTGTTAACCTTGGCGCGTCACGATCTTCCGGGAGGTTGTTCCGTTCTGACTCAGTTGTCAGCTATGCCACTATGCGTTATTCACAATGTGTTTCACTTGATTTAAATGTTGTCTCAGCTTTCGAACTCGGAAGTGAAGAATAATCACTTCGTTTAACGTATGAATCAGAGGTATTCTTGTACCGCAAATCTATTTCTGTGTAGAATAATAAATAAATTTATTGTCAAAAAACAGTACAAACTGCGTATGACCACGTGGAGGGAAAAAAACTAATTTACTCTCCGGAAGCAAGCAAGGGACCATCCCATCAATTCCGATCAAGGGCCCTAAGGCAGAGGCGGATTCAAAAAAATTCAGCAAAAATTCCTAGATAAGATAAAAAGTTAGCTGCGAGTTATAATACTAATATATAATACTATTATAATACTAATAGAATAAAACGAACTTCATGTTTTATTATTGGTGTTATAAATGCATTGGTCTTGATTCATACGTTGGTTTCGCCGGTAATAATTATTACAATCGTAGTCATTTTTCAAGCATTACTTATTACGCTAGCAGCTTGCATGATGATTAGTATGTTGTTGTGTCCATATTTTTCTGTCGCGATAGTTCTAATTCAAGAATGGCCACAGCTGCCCGCTCGGGCATTTTGCACGCGCGAGCGTTTACCTGTAAATGCTAAGTGCAAATTTCTACGAGCCGCCTCACTGAGGAGGGGATGGCCGCGTGCGCAGTGGTGGGGTATTGCAAGCTCTGCTTATCTCTTTCTTATCGGAGTAATAACCAAAAAAAGAACCAACACTTCGTAAGTTTTCACCAGCAAAAGCACGAAATTGTCAAAATATATCGATGTTACTCCAGCAAATACTTTTTTCAAAAACGAACCTCATTAAATCCCATTTAAGATCAAGGCACACGAATGAATTTTTTAAAACTTTTGTAAGACTGGTGTCTGCATGTGACTTACAACCTAGAATCGAAGATATTACTGCTGGAGAGGTAGAGTAAACACTTTTGCTAACTTTCAGCAATCTTCCTTTTATTGTCGCCTCATGAATTTGTATTCTTTTTATTTAATATTTTGTGATCGTTTACATTGTTTATTTATATACTTGAAAACTAAAATGTTGTTTATTATATTATTGAAATTACTAATATTAAATACTATAATAATATTACTATTAATGAAATCTTGAGCATTATATTTTCAAAAGAGTTTGTTATAATCGTTTGCTCTGCTCAATAAGTAACTGTTTCTGTGTTAGAACTGCTGCCTTATCTCAAAGGAGTGGAGAGTGTTTGGTAGCGCTGGAGATTTTATCCCTCACTTTCTTCCACCCTGCTCAGTTGTTGCACATTTGCACACAGTTGCACGTAGCATTCGCCAAAGTGCAGATCACTGGCCACCTCTGTTCTAATTAATGAATTACCTCCCATGTTGCAATAAACTAAAAGTTCCAGGCACTTGTCAATCCGTTCTTCAATCCCCTTGTAGAACGATACAATCACTGAATTGATTTTTGCCGCCATGCTATGACTTGTGGCGCATTGGTACTGATTTTAACATTTCTTCCGTCAATTGAAAAGTATGTGTTCATTTTCTTTTAACGATACCATCTGAGCACAGATGTGTTCACTTTTTTACTTCCAATAGTTCCTAGACAATTGTTGGGTTCTTGACGGCAACGCCTTATTTCCATTTGTGTATAATTATTAATATCATGTTATCATATTTACGTGTTTGTATAGATAAATCATTTTGGCTAGATGTCAAATTGTTATATTTAAACTATCTGTATATTTTTAATGTGTCTGAATCAGTCGTTCAGTTTCAACTAGCGATTTTAGCTAATTTTTCCTCGCAACTTATTTCCAGGGCTCATGTCACGCGTCGTCAGCTTTATAGAAAAATTCTGAAACAAATAATTTTGCAAGAAAGAAAAAGGAAAAAAGCAAAGACATGACGCAAAAGACACAATATATATAATAATTTTTTTAAATATTACAATTTAGAAAAAAAACTTGTTTTAAAAGAGATATTACCAGCTTCTTATCGACTTAGTTACGCATATTTACATAATTTCAATAATTTAATCTGCACGAACTTGACAAGTTTGCATAAAAATCTCAGTGCGATCATGATATTTTCCTACAGCGTACGTTGGATCGAATTGATGAGTTAGTATTTTGTTTGCTGAGAAGAGCCGAGTAATTTTCTTGCTCACTTCACAACCGTTACCGCTTTCATTGAAAATAAACTATTTATATTACCGCTGAGATTAAAATATTTGTATTGCAAAGAAGAAAAATCATAATTTATCTTTCGATCGAATCAAAAGTAAATAATGTGATAATTACCATCAATACCGTGTTGTCTAAATGAATTTGAAAGTAGTTTGCTATCTCATTTCCTCAGTAACAAAGAGTTGATACGCATGTTCAAGAACGTGCAATGGGCAGATTCTATACCCCCTTACTCAAAGTCAAATTCATCTTTCAAAATAACGCATGAAAAGCGCGTTCTATCGAATATTCCATGCCGCAGTAGATTTTCTTGTTACCACTTCGCAATCACTTGCTAGGCATTATGGTACTCACATAACTCTTGTAAGCTTTTTGTTTGATCAACTATCATGGCCCGTGACAAAACAAATTGAATAAATAGATGAATTTTAGTGATTTTAGTGACAGGTGCTACGAGGTTGATCCCTGCTCATGGTAACAGTACTGTCACTTTGATTCAAAACGAAGCAAATGAGAAACAGAAAATTAAATTTTTCTCTAGAAACAGTTCTAAAGTAGGCCATAAATAAATAAATTTATTGTCAATACAGTACAAACTACGTATGACCACGTGGAAGACAGTAAATTAATTTACTCTCCGGAAGCAAGCAAGGGACCATCCCATCAATTCCGATCAAGGGCCCTAAGTGATTGGGTGGATTGAAAAAATTTCAGCGAAAATTCCTAGATAATATAAAAAGTTAGCTACTAATAGAATATCAGCATGTTTGTAATTTAACACAAAAAATTTATTTTACGTGTACGAATTATTATCGAACTATAGATTATTCTGAGTATAGTGTTTATAAATCATAAGAATTGAAATAACACTAAATTCACGATTTATTGTTACAATAAACACGCCCCTAGACAAAAGCCTACAGGACCTTCTGCCTCTATCCGAAGGAAAACCGGAGAAAAACACGGGCCAGGATGGGGTTAAAGAATTAATGTACACAACCGTGCCAAAGTTGAGTACACATAAAACTAAATGAATGTGAATCATAAGACACTACAATCATGCAAGAAAATAGTTTTTGAAATTGCTGTTGTACTTTTAAAATAACTTATAACAATGGCGTGATAAAGTACAAGACTGATATAACTTTTATTAAAATCAATAAATTCTTTTACATTGTAGCAGCACTGGTGCAGGAGGTAGTTTTTAACCGCGGATTTGAAGAGATTCAATTTCATAATATCTTTTATATATCATATGAAACTTTTGTATCATAAGAAACTAGTATGACGGAAAACCATTTCTTGAACATCCGCTAAGCAGTGTATTTAGAAAAAAAACGACAATCCATGATGTGGGATTCAGGGAGGGGGGCATATTCTGCGGACCTCAACTGGCACATATCCTGGAGGAATTCAAATCTCAATTTTTGTTCCGGGTAACGGCTTAAATCCTGGACTACCCTGGATAGTCAGAAAGGGAACTGCGTTGTTCTTCTTACCTTCCACGTGGCGTACACTTCCCCCTTATTTCAATGATTCGATCTTTCCTCTGAATTACTTCACTCCACTCGCTACTTAATCTTCCCTTTCTCCATATTACCGGTTGTTTTGATCTAGCGTTTCTCCCTTCGAGACCTTTTGTATCTCCTATGTACTGGTCGTTTCTGGACACTCCTATAGTTTAAGGTAATACATCAGTGTTTACTGAAACCAGGTTGCCAGCNCCAGGTTGCCAACTATTCACGAAACTTGGAAATATTCACCAAAGTAATTCTAATTAGTTAATAATTCATTCTACTGCTTATTACTGTTGGACAAGAACACATATTTTGTTTAAAACTTGATAATAAATTTAGATTGTGACTTTTACTTTGACAAGGGTCGCATTGTCTTCAGTCACGTCAAGCGGTTACCATTTCCGTTACAACAATTTCCAAAGTTTTTGGAGAATTATTCTCGTGAATGTCATGTAAGTTATGAAAATCTTACGTTCCTATTTTCATTTCCTATGCTTTCGTAGCTTTTCTTTTTGCCATGTAAAGACGATACTTTTACCAGGATTAAAAAAAACATCAGCCTGCAAAAGTTTCTCCATAAGCCCATAATAATTTCATGTCAAATAATTCAAAATTTTGCATCGTAAGGGGATAAAAACTCGTGGCCACTGGATTGGGAATGGTTCATACAATCATTTGAAACATTTTTCGGGAGAACGTAATCATAGTCTCTCTGACGGATATAATACCTTTTACCACAGTGACTAAAGGCTATCCTATACTATTCAGCGAGCAATAATCATTTTTATATTTCTTTGTTTAACTCGTGAACTGTCTAAACGATTTTGATGAAGATTTTGATAAAGGATATTCATGATGAAGTAAATCCATACTAATATATAAATGCGTAATGCGATGGCGTGTCTATCTGTTTGTTACTTGATCGCGGCTAAACCACAGAACCGATCGTGATGAAATTTAGCAAGGAGGTAGTTAAGATACCCAGGATGAACATAGACTAACTTTTATTTTAAATGTATTTGATAAGAAAGATACAAATGGTTTTTAACAATAAATGTCGATAAAATCGAAAAAAAGAGTTATATTTGCTTACGCTGCCTAAACGGTTAGAGATAGGTGACAACTACGAATGACAATATTGTTTGCCTCGAAGAGTTCTACAAAAAAGTCCGCGACAGCATATGTCTACCTACAAAAATTAACCTAAATTATCGGTAAAACATTATTAAAAATAGAAATGTTAAAATACTTCGATTTAAAAAAGTAATTTAAGAAGGAAAAAATCATCCATCATCAAATTTAATGGATTATTTGTTTTGTGCACTTAACAAAGATAAAAATCATCTTTAAATCGTAAAAGTTCAGATTTTATAAGAACTTTAATGAAATGGTGCAACCGCGTCTCGCCTCGGAAGAGAATATTCGACCGGCGCAACCCCCGCGAGATGGTGTATTGTATAGTCAAGTTTTGTATTAAATTTGTTTAATTATGGATTTGAAAAATTAGGATGCTGTGCATGTTGATAAAAACCAATAATAAAAAGTATTTTGATACTCTATGGAAACAAGGAAGGAACCATCCCATCAATTCCGATGAAGCACCCAAGGGTAGTGACAAGCAATCTAACATGATACCATCTCCGAGTAGATTCGCTTTGAGTTCTCCTTCTAATATTCCACAATACGTAGACGAAAGATTCCAAATAATATTCCTTGAAATATATTTTGGTAATGTACTCAGTATTATTTCATGATATTATTTTTGGTCTTGTACTTCTATTTTGGAAGTTCATAAATTACCTTCCAGATGGCGCTGCTTGTGCCAGACCTTCCTCTATCCAGTATCAGAGTGAGAAAACCACCAAACTCCAAAAAAATTATTGTTTATCGTTTTATTATTGTATTGGAGACGATGTTGCTGTGTACACTACAATGCAAGAAATTTCGTATATGATATTATTTGATATGATATATGTTGATAGTTCATCGGCAAATAGTTGTCTGCAAATAAGGTCCTGTTGACTCTAACTATGAAATAAGGTTCAAACTTCCTGTCCAGAGGGTGATTAACGGGGGTGGGCGGGGGACTTCCGAGCTCAATCCCTCTCCACATGAGTTGTCCGTCGGTCTATTATTTGTGATGGGTAGCAAAAGGATCGTAATTTTCCTTATTTTTCACCTAACTTTCCAAATTCTCTTTATGCACAGAACCCCCTGATAAGTAAGTCCCACACGAAATAAAATCCTGAATCCGCCAGTTTCCCTTCTATCTTATGTAATGTCGCGGAAAATTGTATTATGAAATGCGTACTTGTCATTTTTTTCCTTTCTGCTTGCGTCATTTTTGTCATTACCTTCCATTGTTACTGCAAAACTTGAATTTACGAGGAAAATACCAAGTCGCAAACATATTCTCGATAATTTTCCTTGAAAGAAAAAGGAAAGGAAATTTAGCATGTCTATTTTTATTCTGTAACTCAATCGGGGAATGAAAATAAGGACTTCTTGCAATGAGAAGTTACCACCTACGAGTATGATAAATTTAGAGATACTGCCGTCAATCAGACATCCATCCAGCATCCGGAAAGTATTTATAATTATGCACACATAAACACGATAAATTAAAATGCTTTACAGATTCAAGAAAACAAAATTCATATTTATCATGAGAAAAATACCTTGTGTGGAGGGTGAATGTTGGAAGATTGAAGATGGTGGAGGGCGAGCCTCTCCGGTGCCAAGGGAAATCTGATTTTTCTTTTCATTATAGTATTCATAAATGGGAAATGTAGCGTGCTATTGAAGCTTATCTACACGGAGCGATAGGAGGTAGGAGGTGGGCTATTGTTAGTAGGTGGGCTGGTTACCAACAACTTGGCCCACGTGGAGGTGTTAGTAGAAGTAGTAATAGAGTTATTGATACAGTAGGAGGTGGACAGGAGGAGGAAAGTTCGCTTTTCAGTAGTTACAGCTAAATGAACTGGGATATTAATATGAAAAGCTACAAATTTTGTCTGGTCCCGTCGGGAATTGAATCCGGAGTGACTTGACGGTCAGCGAGCACGCTAGCACCTTAGCAACCGGGGGCTACCTGAATTCTACATGAGACACTAGCCATCATTCTTGTGCTCGCAATTTATTCAACAATGCAGAAATGTTAGTGTAATTATGTGTTATGGAGGAATGTATCCATATAGTTCATTTGCGGGTGTATTTGTCTCTTGGAAGCATCTTCTTCTCAAACGAATAAGAAACGAGTAAATTTGTTGGAATTGGAAAAAGATCCACTTCATGCTATTGAGCAATTTATAATATACTTCGTCTTGCAGGACTTCAAAGTCGGAAAGATTCGTGGACCCTGTTCAGAAAAAACAGTTGTGATTCGCTATCAATGTAGGTTTGAGATACTTTAAGTTTTGGTCGTTCTGAAGTTTACCTCGATGGGTTTATTGATACAAATCTGAACTAGTTATGACCCCTATATTAAAATTAGTGTGGTCTGAAATAAAGTTTTCTCATTGCCTTCATAACTCGCACTCAACTGCTAGTTGTTGGAGTCAAATAACGAATCGCTTAATTTTTTTCGTGCCATATGTAGGGGAATGCATTTCGGGTATTTTTATTACATTGCCTGATGTTTTATAATGTGATTTTCATATTGTAAAATTTTAGGTAAATATTTGTAGTCTTAATTATCCATTATACTTTATCTCGGCTTGCTAATAAGAATGAATAATTTTATTAGTTTTGGAATAATTAAATATATTTCTTAAGAAATATCTTATTTCTTAAGCATTACATCTTTACTCAATCTTTGCATGGACGTGTAAATTAACTCTTACCTCATTCAAGTCCAATTTTTTTCTCCTGCTTTTGGTGTACTTATGTGTAATGGTCGAGATGATCTATTCATTGTTTCATTTTGGAGAGTATAGTTTGTGAATGACCTCCACTTCGTCGCCATACCCTGCTTTGTAAGAGCATATTCTATTAATAAAGTTGAAGTATTGTAATTTTTTGTGTTAATCGGTCAAGTAAATTTTGAGATGTTACAGTTTTGTCAAGTATATTCCTTCATGTGATCACGGTATCCAGATGACAATGGTCAACCTGGAATCGAACCAGGGGTTTCCTACTTTGATCGCAGAGGTGCTGGCCACTACATCACCCATTCACCTTCCACAATCGTACACCATTCCGGGCTTACCACTATTTTCATCTGACTGCAGTTATGACATATCATCATGTGTAGGTACACGGTACAATATTACCTATACATATTATGGAGGAATGTTACCTATACATCTAAAGTAAACATAATTGAAGACTCGAAAAATGTAAAAAAATTATTCGTCGATATTTTGTAAGGGTGTTATTCTGGGTATTCGCAGAATGATAAAGACCTAACATATTTATGAAAGAGCCCTGCTTAACTTATCAATAATATTCTTCATTTTCTTATTATTGTGCTTCAGCGTTTGAATAGATACGTCGGACAAGGCCAGGTAATTCCCACAAACAAACCACTTTGACAGAACACGTCATCATAATTGTTTTTGTTTTAGCTACTGTTCATTATGAAGTTAATTAGAGGTCGTGTAGATAAAGGTGTTATTTCCGTTGGCTCATTTGTTTCGTAGATACTCCATTGTAAAACTCGCTACTCCTTTTCTGTTCCTATACTTACGTCAGCTGACAATAAAAAAATGCTCCATTCACAGCCATAGTCTGTTTATGTAATAGGGATGGATATCATTTGTACTTGAAGAAAAAGACTTTTCTTACCGTCTATTTCTCATATACCACCAGTGAAGTTTCGAGATAAAAGTAAAATGTGGTTCCGACCAATGGGTATTTGATGTGATTTATAACTTTATACGGAATACTTAAAAAAATATAAAAAATGAAAGAGCTGAAAAACATGAGAAGGAAAAAAAAGTTATTTTCAATTGTGAATAATAACGTAATAAATAACGTAAGTGTTGAGGGTAGCTTACCGACAGTAAATCACCTTTTTTTAATTTTTTGTATTTGTAAGTGGGAAAAGTAGCGTGCTATTGAAGCTTATCAATACGGCACGATAGGAGTTGGGTGGTAGGCTATTGTTAGTAGGCGGTTCGGTTAGCTGTGGTTACCAAAACCTTGGCCCACATGAAGGGGTTAGTAGGAGTAGTTAGTAATAGTAAGAGTTATTGACATTAGGAGGAGGTAGATAGAGGGAGGTTTCGCATTTCAGTAGTCACAGCTCTATGAACTGGGACTTGAACCAGGGACGACTTGGAGATGAGCAAGGACGCTAACTCCTGACCCACCGGAGGGGCTAATAAATCGCGTTGTGCGCGCATTGAATGTACCCAGGAAGGAAGGAAGACATAGCTATATGTTAGCCGATAATCTGCATAAACAAAATTTTATGTTATTTTTCTAATCTAACAAGTATTTGGGACCAAATCACATTAAAAACCTTTCTCCACTTATGTACACTATTCGTTTGCTTTTGGTTGCTGAAGGTTTTACGTTATCCCAGTTCAAAATTCAAATTACTCTTTTATATGGTTACTCTTTTATATGGTATTATACAGGTTCTCTAGGCTTTGTCTAGGGGCGTGTTTATTGCAACAATAAATCGTGAATTTAGTGTTATTTCAATTCTTATGATTTTTAAACACTATACTCAGAATAATCTATAGTTCTATAATAACTTGTACATGTAATTATTTTTGCTTAAAATTACAAACGTATTGACATTCTATTAGTATTATAACTCGCAGCCAACTTTTTATCTAATCTAGGAACTTTTGCTGAAATTTTTGAATCCGCCTCTGCNTTAAAATTACAAACGTATTGACATTCTATTAGTATTATAACTCGCAGCCAACTTTTTATCTTATCTAGGAACTTTTGCTGAAATTTTTGAATCCGCCTCTGCCTTAGGGCCCTTGATCGGAATTGATAGGATGGTCCCTTGCTTGCTTCCGGAGAGTAAATTAGTTTTTTTTTCCTCCACGTGGTCATACGCAGTTTGTACTGTTTTTTGACAATAAATTTATAATTATTATAATTTATGGTAGTATAATTTACGTAGGAAAAAATTTTGAATTGAAATTTAACACACTTCTTTTATGACAATAAATTTATTATTATTATACTCATTTGAAAACTAAATGTTTGAAAATTTCTAATATGTGACGCAAATTTTAAAGTATAAAGTAAATTGAAAAGTATTAGAAATAACTTTAAATGCGATTTGGAAGAGAGATTTCAAGGATTGAGAAAGCGTAAACGGGTAAGAATTTCAAATGAAGGAGAATGAAGAATAAAGAATATGAAGTGACGGTACGTGCAAATAATGAGTCAGCCTCCAACTGGTGGAGATAACTAGGGGATGACGCCTACGAACATCAATAAGAGAAAGAAAATAACTTTGTAATAGCGAAGTTGTAGATATTACTGTTTCTGAGAAACCAGAGCCAAAAAAATGGAGAAAGAAAATTTAAATATATTACGTTTTTATAGTAAAACAGTGCGAAAACAAAAAATGCGAAATACAAAACATCTTCGTCCTGTAGGAACAAATTACCTGTTATCAAGAGAACTATAGGACTTAAATTATACTCCTCTTGCCTGTTGTTACATAATAAGTAACGTTGAATTCAGTAATTACGTCATGAAATAATACCTTCTGATTAAATGGGAGTTATTTTTATTTATTTATTGTAGTATTCGTAAATACGAAATGTAGCGTTATATTGAAGCTTATCTACATGGAGCGATAGGAGGTAGGAGTTGGGTGGTAGGCTATTGTTAGTTGGTGGGCCGGTTAGCTGAGTTTACCAACAATTTGACCCACGTGGGGGGGATTAGTAGGAGTTGTTAGTAATAGTAAGATAGTAGGAGGTGGATAGAGGAAGAAAAGTTCACTTTTCAGTAATCACAGCTATATGAACTGATACATTCATGTGAAAAGCTACAAATTTTTTCCGACCCACTGGGACCTATGAATCCATTCTGAGTCTACATTTCAGTCTCTCTGAGTTGTGGGGATAAAAGTTCTTAAGAACTGATTCTTCCATCCTGAAATCTCATTTCTGAAAAAACACAGTTGTTTCTCTTGAGATGCAAGAGTTGTTTTCTTTGTCGTGAGGCTCGAGTGAGAATGGTATTTAGATATGAGTAATTATTTGTTTCAACTTGTTTGTAACCACTATTTTACAACATTAAATAACTAAAAATATTGAATCACCGATTCTAAACTCGAAATAGGTCTCATCGTATCGGTGTCTATTTTTAGGAGCAAAAACAGTAAGATAATTTATTAATTTGCATAAAACTTTTGCTCTTATGCATAGAACAGCTACATTCTTACCCATAATCAGAAATCCAGTGCAATTGTGGCTCTAAGAGAAATAAAGAGAGGAAAGATCTTCCCCAAGGTACAATTTATACTAGGATCATCAACTGTTAATTACAATCCCATTATTTAGTAACAATGCTAAATGACCGGGAGATGAACAATTGAAGCATAGAAATACTCTCGCGTCATCCACGTGCGCAATTGTTGTTTGCCTTTTTTTGACATTTAAAATTGACTAGTTAAACCAGTGCTATTAAATTCGTAGAAATTGAATGAAACTAACAATCTGAACGATAGTATAAACATGTACTTTCCTTCAGCAAGTCTGTGTTATTTTCCTGGATAATATGACAGATACAAATTTACTCCATCTGCTAGTTGTAGACAAGTTTCGCTCGATTTCATCTTTAACATAAAACAATGAAATAGGGCATCAGAACAGTTATGAATAGTATATGATAATGAACAATGAAACATCATGTAACTCACATACAATATCCTACAAATGTTGATAATAATAAATTTATTGTCAAAAAAGCAGTACAAACTGCGTATGACCACGTGGAGGACAATAAACTAATTTACTCTCCGGAAGCAAGCAAGGGACCATCCCATCAATTCCGATCAAGGGTCCTAAGGCAGAGGCGGATTCAAAAATTTCAGCAAAAATTCCTAGATAAGATAAAAAGTTAGCTGCGAGTTATAATACTAATAGAATGTCAATATGTTTGTAATTTAACACAAAAAAATTATTTTACACTTACAAATTATTATCGAACTATAGATTACATTGATTATATATTATAACTTGCATAAACTATAGCATTAACTATAGTTAATTAACATAACTGTAGTTAACTATAGCATAAACTATAGTTTTATGCATTAACTATACATTATGTTGCTTATTAATTACCTGAAAACTGTGTCCTGTTTCACTATCATTTGTTACAGACAGAGCTGTCATTTATTCGAACTCAAGTAGTCAAGTAACACTAGTACAAATAAATGAGCCAAATAGCTTCTTTTCTTGATGTAATTTTTAAATACTGTTATCGTGGAAAGGAAAAGATGAAAGTTAAACGATAGGAAATCGTCGATATTTCTTTTAAAGCTCTTAAGTAGGATGCTTCATTTGTCTGGTTTACTCCCTCCAGCTACGTAGGACAGGAACTATAATATTCTGGGACATTAGCATTTTAAAGTATCTGATGACGTTGCAATATAGACCTTCTAGAATTGACAGACAGGTTCTTCTCTGGGATATTTCGTTGCTCAGTGAAGGATAAAAGCAGCATTCTCGGCTGTCTCAGTCCATTGCTGTATCGACATGCAATTTTATATTTTTCAAAAATTTAGCTCAGATTTATATTCTGTAGTTTTCATCTTCCTTTTAGCAAGGAAATGCAGTGCTTAGCATGATCGACTTAATGCTTGTAGAAGTTGTGCGGGAGATTCCATGAAGGAAAGCTTTGCCGTAGAATTTCATTACAAAGGACCGTACGAAGAATTATATAACACATTACGAAACACCCAACTTATAACGGAAAGCTAGCAAATAATAAATTATTCTTATGAGTTGCAATAATCATAAACTATAAAGACCCTCCAATAGCTCGAAGCCAGAGCTCGCTTGCCAAGGAGATATCCCGGAATCGATTCCCGACGGAGCCAGAAAAATAATAAACTTTTCACTTCTACGTCTCAGATCGTATGATTGAAAAGTTCATCCTCTTCGGTTTAACGGTGCAATTGTAATACTCAGATATGGTATTATCGATTCCATTCAGACGCTGTTCTCCCCCAAAACGCTTCACGGTGTAAACTCACGTAGAATCGGCCCTTACTAGCACGCATCACCATGGTTCTTAGTTGGCTGAAACGAGGAATACATACATACAAAAATTATACTTGTTTATATCTGGAATTTGTTTGCACATTGCAAATATTTACCGCTTCACCATTACGTATTATTATCTGAAAAATAAACAGCAAATAAACCTAAATAATATATTTTTTGGGACAAAAAAGATGTAAGCTATCTAATTGAACCAGGGAATTTTTGTAGACTTCAAATGTAATTTCATTTATGTAGCACTACGTTTCCAGAATCATTAATTACTAGCTGATTACCCGGCGTTGCCCGGATTTCTTTTCCACTTTTTATTCCAACGAAACCACTCGCAGGTCGAATTTTCGCTTTCGAGGCAAGACACAACGGTGCCATTGCGGAAATACCATTTCAATAAAACGCTTTTGAAATCTATACCATGAGTCTAACGATAATTTTACGATTTAAAAGATGTTTTTAGTCTGTGTTAAATGCATGAAACCAAAAAAATATTAAATTTGATGGTGATTAATTTTTTCCTTCCTAAATTATGCTCTTAAATTTACGTATTTTAACACGCCTATTTTTAATAATGTAGGTAAACCTTTGTAGATAGACATATGCTGTCGCGGACCTTTTTTGTAGAACTCCTTGAGGCGAACAATATTGCCTTTCATAGTTATCACCTAACTCTAACCGTTGAGGCGGCGTAAGCGAATACACCTCTTTTTTTTCGATTTCATCGACATTTATAGTCAAAATAATTTTCTACCTTTCTTTTCACTTATTTTTAAATTAAAAGTTAGCCTATGTTCATCCTGGGCATCTTAACTATATCCTTGCCAAATTTCATGACGATCGCTTCAGTGGTTTAATCGTGATTAAGTAACAAACAGACAAACACGCTTTCGCGTTACCAATTTATTATGTATTAGTTTGGATGAACTGTAATTTTCTCACATATATTTCCCCTTCCTCAGGCTACTTACTACATTCAACTTTCCATGTGTTTTTAACATTTATTAGAATTGGTTAATTGTTAATATTCCAACTTCGCATGCTTCCTTCTAAAACTACATTTATATAATCAGAATAATCTATAGTTCGATAATAACTTGAACATGTAAATTTACAAACATATTGACATTATATATGTATTATAACTCGTAGCTAACTTTTCATCTTATCTAGGAATTTTCGCTGAAATTTTTGAATCCGCATCTGCCTTAGGGCCCTTGATCGGAATTGATGGGATGGTCCCTTGCTTGCTTCCGGAGAGTAAATTAGTTTATTGTCCTCCACGTGGTCATACGCAGTCTGTACTGTTTTTTGACAATAANAAATAGCAGTTTAAAAACCACGAGGAGTTTGTTCTTGGTTGTTGCTCGGAACCCATATGCCCGTCGCTACAACATACATCATCCTCACAAACATCCTGAATCCTCTTCAGTCATTTAGTAAAGAATACTAAATCTGGGGAAAAAATGGAGTGACTACTGATCATTAACACCGACAAGGAAGATCCCTTCCTCCTTGGTAGTCTCTTTCCTGGAACCGCTCTGGGAGTCAGCCCCCACTCCCGACCGCGCGGGAGCTCACGAGGTACACTCAATGCATAAAGGCCGGTCGCGCCACTAGGCCTCAGTTGCAACAGAGGTAGCACCGTGACAGGAGGACCGCCAGGGCTGTTCATTTCCGTGAGTCAGACCTTGCATGTCAACCTTGCATTCGATATGCGTGGCGTGGCGGTGGCGATCTGCTTAGGGACACTGGTCTTTTGGACGGAAGCACTCCCTTGCTTCTTCGGAGGGTGCAGATTTCGCGGTGAGTTTTCGTGTGGATTCTCATTGTCTTTAACAGCGCTGACCAACTTACCTTGGCCCAAGGGCCATTCGTTTTACGACCCGCGAATTATAGTACATTTAACATCAAATCATTTATCATTAATTATAGTACATTTTCATCAAACGTTAGGGAACACAACTTAGTGTAATAAATCTATGTTATCAGAATTAATATTTGACGTGGCACGTCCGGTAAGAGAAAACAGAAAATTTTGTCGTCGTACTATACATTCTGAAAACATTTTATTATATACTAAACATTAACAGTGCTTTTTAAAAATCAATCAATATAATCTTCAATTTTTCCTGCTTGAAGAAGTATAAATTTGTTGATGAGAATCAAAATGTCGGGTTACAAATAAACAAATATGAATCATTAGTTTTACTTGTCGGAGAACATTTTGCCAAACCCCATCGCGTGCCGGTCCAATCGATCTAACGTTTATTGAAAAATGGCTCATGGGCCAAAATAAGTTGCACAGCGCTGGTCTATGTATGGTTTTATAATAAAACAGTAAGCGACTCCTTAAAAGTTGCTAAAATGAGGGAAAAAATGGTGCTGCTATACTAAGCTCATTGAAGAAATCATCTTTTTCTTAATTTAGTTTATTTATTTAATGCCTTTTTTTGGCGAGGTTCAAGCCTTGAGGCCCGCTGTTCCACCTAACCGTTCGACTTGAGGAAAGGGAATTGGGAAGGAGAGTTGTTGGGATATTGAGTTACAAGTTCATCACTCATTAGAAGAAAGAAAAATAGGAATCTGTTGTACTTTAAGACATGAATCAAGTCTACATTAAAAAAAAAGTATTTCTATTGGGAGGTACTACTATTCGCCTGCAAACTGAGGAGATATTAATTGAAAGTTACTTAAATATTTCATATTATTTTGAAACCATGTATAAATAGAATGAAACTCTCACGATAAAATGCGTTCTAGATGTATTGAGAAGCTACACAGGGGATAATGGGCACAGTTGGGCGATAAAGGCATAAAGGTCCCCAAAATGGGGAAAAGGTGTTTAAAAAATTGCTTCCCTTCACATCTGTAGATACAATTTCACTCAGTGGTACCTATCCAAAGAGCTTTAATTTACCTTACGAAAAAAGCTGTGCATCCTTACCCTGCTTATAATAAAACAATGACGGCTCCGTATCGGAATTATCTGTCAATTCACATCAGAATGAATCTTTCCTCTTTCCAACCGATGGAATACGACCACAAAGGTTTCATTTCAATTCGTTACGTAAGTTTTGCGTGATGCCATTTAATTTTAAAAAAATCTCTGGGTTGGGATTTCTTCCGTATCAAATCAGTCAAAAGAAGGGAATAAGAATACCATGACACTTAAATTATATACTGATACTACCAAACCAGACATATTTACTCGTTATAAATGGTGGTTTCAGAAAATAATCATTTGCAATTCAAGTTACGTCGAGGGAACTCAGCCAGTATTGTAGTAGTACGAAAATCATAACACAATTACACGGTTGAGACCTGTTTTGAAGAATTACCATGTTCGGAATTAAAACTGTGTTGCTCAATAATACGAAAACATTTATACAAATAGTAGCCAAATTTAAGTTTATGAGAACTTTACACGCCTTGCCTTCATGAAAAGCAATACTTGAATTGAAAACATCTTTTTAAATATGAACAATAAAAATGTCATATTCTTAAAGAAACACCATAATTTTTATCCTAACCCGGGTTTTTCTCCGATTTTTCTTTGGGGTAAAGCCGGATTTTTTATACAGTCTCTCTTGGCTGTTGTCTATTGTAGAGGCGGCATCTATTGAAATAATAAATCACAAATTTAGTGTCATTTTAATGCTTACGATTTATAAACAACATTTAAAGAATAATTCAGAGTTTGATAATAATGCTTTCGTCTGTATTAGCTTTTTTTTTTTTATTAAACTCTAATATGTTTGTATTTTATTAATATTACAACATATACTGAACTATTCTTATTCTTATCTTAGGAGTGTGCTGAAATGTTAAATCCACCTTTCCCTTAGGGCCCTTAATCGGAATTGATGGGATGGTCCCTAGCTTCTTTCCGGAGAATAAATTAGTCTTTTGTCCTCCACGTGGTCATACGCAGTTTGTACTGATTTTTTAACAGTAAATTTATTTATTTATATATTTATTTCAAACAGCTTTTGTCTGTGGTCATTGTAAGTGTAAACTATTCAAAACATCGATTGAAAGTCGATATGATAACTTATGAATGACTTTTCCGTGTATTCGAGATCTCGTAGAATGTTACTCCATTCCTCGTGTGATAATTTCAACTCAAACTTCTAGTGTTAAAATTATTTGCCTTCAAAATATTCGTATTTGCACCAAAACATTACGTTTACTATTGACAAATACAAATATGAGAAACATATTAATCGGTTATTTCAGTTAATTGTTATAAACTAAAATTTCAATCGAATCACTCCAGTTAATGCTACCTGCCTGTATCTAGGAAGTGAGAGTCTTGTTTATGGTTAACTTTTGACCAAAAAAGAAATTTGCTTCAAGACAATACTTATTTAACATTT
Organism: Laupala kohalensis; assembly: GCA_002313205.1. Classification (NCBI taxonomy): domain Eukaryota; kingdom Metazoa; phylum Arthropoda; class Insecta; order Orthoptera; family Trigonidiidae; genus Laupala; species Laupala kohalensis. Next base: position 142,429 of record NNCF01128613.1, read on the forward strand.
AATGCCAAGTGCAATCAAATCACCTAGTAACTAATGATAACTTACGTGTTTCTTCTTGTGTGAAAAACTCATTTATTTCTTCACTCCAATTGTCCTTTCATTTTGTTCTTGTCGTAAATTCTACCAATTTTTAATGTCTGGTTGCAGTTTTTGTTTCGTTTGTTATTAATAAACCCTTATATAACTATTTTTTCTTCCACTCTTGCGTTTCAATGATTCAGGTTGAACTGGTTTTCGAGATGCTTCTTGTTCTGGTAGAAACCTTTGCCAAGTACCGAATGAGACGCTTTATTCGCACAGGAGAGGATCAACTACGCAGTAAATATATCTCTTATATACGCATATATTTTGCCTTTCATCCAAAGAAAAAGCGACTCGTCCGCATGTAGCAATTTTTTACTGCATACTTGACCGAATCCTGAAGTTTGGATACTGCTTATGTATTTGCGGTTTGGATTCATTGTTCTCCTTTTTTCTGACGTTCCCTATGGACCTTTCTTTTCTTTATGGACTTGATTTCTTCAAATCATTTCCTGTTCTACTGACGTCTCGATTACAGAACATTTGACCCGAGGCTATTAAAAATACGACGTAAGTAATTTACGTAAATTATTACTTATTGACTCATTGGAAAGGACATTGTGGGTATTACGTTCTGTTTGATATAAAGACAACGTTTTTCACATGAAATTTCAAGACCAAGCTAGGAAAATAATTTCAAAATTATCAAATTGAAATATATTACAATCTAATTGAAAATTTCTTTTTTCTGAATTTTAATGCTGGAAGTCGTCGTAGATTCCAATACACGCATTTAATTCAGATATAACTTTTCCCCACCGAGAGACAATTTCTTAACGTTTACAGAGAATGACTAAGTTTTGACCCAGTTAAAAGTTTAAATATTATTTTATTAAATATTGAAAGTGGTAAATGAAACACGGTGTCATGAATTCACTTTCCAATATGCTTCCTTTCAGTTCATTTCCTCGAGTGTGAAAGGCGTTGTTCATAGAAGGATAATTTCTATAGAAAAAGAGCTTCAGAGGCAAGACTCGGTCCGCGACGTCTGTTCTCTCATCCGATCATCACAAATATATTAAGGGTGGTAAAAATATTACAATATAAGGTTTCATCTATGATCCTACATAATAGCTACGAGGGAAGAAATAAACCGAGAAACGAGAATGATAAGAGGAAAATATTCGCTGCTTCACATATAGATAAGCGTCAGTGTGGTTCAGCAGGTTGAGCGATGGGGTGAACGCTTGTCAGGTTTGCTCTCTCGAATCTGGGTTCAGATCGACGCTCAGGTCTAAGCAATAGAGCGCCCGTAAAAAATCTGAAGTTAAAATTTTTGTGCTTAATCCTCTCACGTTGATTGAAAATGAAAAAGAAAAAAAGAAAACTGCGCAAAATTTGAGCTGATTTGCATTATGCTTCATAAGGGATTTAAACAGTAGCGGCGATTGGGAATCAAAGGGGGGGGGGATTACAAATAATTTTGACAATTTTCATTTACATGACATTTTCTGCATATTTCCAAGAAGTATGTTTTAAGTAATGAAATAAATCGAAGATAAGACGACAGGTGATTACCACATCAAGGATGGTGCAATTTTTAAAAAANCTGGATTTAAACGGGATATCTAGAAAGACAACTAAATAACGCATAAAAATAATATGAATCCGAACTTCATATCCATTGTAGGTAATTGGTAAGATAAAATTGTGAGTTTTTTAATGAAATCAAACAGAAGTATTTGGAAACGTTTTATATAGTCAATCGCAAATAGTTCAAATAAAAATTATAAAGAGTTTTTAACAGAGGAAATAAGAGACGTACCGGACGTACTAATTTTAATATGGAATTGCATGATTTCATCAATATGGTTATGAAATTGAATGTGGTTACGAATATGATTTCATGAATATGGTTCAGGTTATGAAATGGAAACAGAACACCGAGCTTTAACCCTCATTGTTGGTATTGAAGCGTCAAAGTTAACTGTATTTTATTTCAGAGTGTTCCGGGTGTATTTTTGTACTAATTTATTGTAAAGCGTTAATTGAAGAAGAGAAATGAGAATGAAGAGAAGAGAAATGAATGAAATGAAACAAGTACGGTGGACGGTGATACTGTTCCCTGTTTTTCAAATGAGAAAGAGACTCGATAACTTTCCCAATAGCTGAAGGAGACATGTGTACGTGGGAAGCTCTTCGAAACCGAAGAAAGTTACATGGACCATGTTTGTGGACTTCAAATAATCATTGGTCAAGACTGGAGGCTTTGTTATACACGTTTAGCTGCGTAATATTTGAGTAACTTCGTAAAAACAAGCTTCCATATTAAAATTGCAGCTTCGTTATTTATTCATCTCGAACATGGTTTCAAATTTTGTATAAATACCAAGTATCTGATTATGACGTTTTATTGAATGGTTCCTCAGTTTTTTTCTTCTTCTGAATCTCTCTGTAGATCCAGATCTACATATAATCAAAATATTGTTCAAAGTAGAGGAAAATAAGTTATGAAAAAATGCAAATGATACAGAATTATATGAAATAGTCACTTCCATGTCTGTCTGTCTGCAAACCTGTTTGTCCTCTTAAAACTCGTGAAGCACTCGTCCGATTTACGTGTTTTCTATAATGCTTAGATATGTTCTCTGGCAAGGTTTTAGTGTAAATAAATAAATTTATTGTCAAAAAACAGTACAAACTGCGTATGACCACGTGGAGGGAAAAAAAACTAATTTACTCTCCGGAAGCAAGCAAGGGACCATCCCATCAATTCCGATCAAGGGCCCTAAGGCAGAGGCGGATTCAAAAAATTCAGCAAAAATTCCTAGATAAGATAAAAAGTTAGCTGCGAGTTATAATACTAATAGAATGTCAATATGTTTGTAATTTTAAGCAAAAAATTACATGTAAGTTATTATCGAACTATAGATTATTCTGAGTATAGTGCTTAAAAATTGAAATAACACTAAATTCACGATTTATTGTTACAATAGACCCGCCCCTAGACAAAGCCTAGAGAACCTGTATGATAAATCCGCCTCTACCCGAAGGAAAACCGGAGAAAAACCCGGGCCAGGATGGGGCTACAGAATTTATGTACACAAACGTGCCAATGTTGAGTACACATAAAACTAAATTAATATGAGCCATAAGACAACACAATCATGCAAGAAAATAGTTTTTGAAATTGTTATAAGTTGTTTAAAAAGTACTACAGCAATGGCGTGATAAAGCACAAGACGAATTTAACTTTTGTTAAAATCAATAAATTCTTTTACAGTGTAGAAGCACTGGTGCAGGAGGTAGTTTTTAACCGCGGATTTGAAGATATTCAATTTCATAATATCTTTTATATTCTTGGGCAGGGAATTATATAGAACGATTCCCGAATGGTATGGTCCCTTTTGGCAAAGAGTGGTTGACACTCTAGGGCGATGAATATTACTACTATTGCGTGTATAGTGTTCGTGAACGAGACTGTTTCGTATAAAGAAAGGGTGGCACTTCAGTAATTCGGACTTAACAAACACGACTGTTTCATAAATATAAATGCAGGGAAGTGTTAATATATTTAATTCCTTGAATAAAGGTTTACAAGAGTTTCGGGGATGAGATTTACAAATTATCCGAACTATCCTCATCTGAATTCTGAAAGTCTGAAAGTTTGATAGTGCAATTGTGTTACTTGATGTATAGTCTAGCTGCCCTCTGAAAAGTTACCAAACTTGGGAGAAGTGCCAACCTACTCAATTGATTCCACCTATGTCGTATTCTACTCGACTTAGTGATTTTTCCATCTTATAAGTTGTATTCACTACCACCAAACTTGACAAAATACCTCAAGCAGAGCCTGTCCTTAAAATACTCTTTTTTATCTTTTGTAGAGTAACACAAAATTAACATTCCTATTTATAAAATACATTGGGTTAGTTATCCAAGAAATCTTAATTTTTTAATCTACTTTCAACGAAATCCATTTTACGGTAGTCACTTTGTGGTTTCCATAGCGTTGGTACACCCGTAAGGTAGTGTAAGTGCTACCAAACGATGATTTTAATATCAAACGACCATCTGAGGCAGTCCAGGTTATAACGAGTGTCGGAGTTTTTGTTCTAAAATATTGGTGGTGGCTGTCCTGAAAAACCACTCGAATCCGCTATCTTTGTTGTTTTGGTGTCCAAACTCTCGATAACTAGAGTACAGTAGGCCACCGCTGTCGGGAGCAACTAACGTTGTAGCATTGGGAAGTGGATCATGAGTAGCAGTGCTACAAAGAAATAAGTGCCATCAAACTCAATGGGAAGTGGTACAACTTTGTCTTTGTTTCCCCAGATTGAGATTAAGGTTTATTGTATTAATCACACATTTTCTAAAAAACTGTACTTACAGTATTGTTTTTCCTATGACGATGAGAAACTCAATATCCATGATATTCACATTTGGATGATAATAAACTTTCTATGAACGTATCATCACTTTTAGGTCAAACAAGGTAAGATATACCTTCCAAATATCATCGGAATTAATTTATCGTCCTTGTTTAATTGCTTAAAAAACAAATAAAATTTTACAATTTTATTAATTATTAAGAAAGTTATAATTACGGGAAAAGTAAACAATTACATTGCATCAATGTGTTCATTAGATCACTGTTCGAAGACTTGCTTTCAAGTACTGCACATTCCTTACGCAACTCATCAATAGGAGTTCGACCAGTTCACGTTATGTTGCATGCGAAGCAATCATTCTCTATTCTCGGATTCTTCAATTTATAAGGCGGACACTTCATCTGCACGCGTGGCCTTGAGTAGTATCTTCTTGTTGGAAAGGTAGCGGGGGTACTTTTGTAAAAACATTGACTCACTATCAGAATAAAAATGTTCGATATCTTTGTTCGCATTTAATAGAGAGTAGTCCACATGAAAGCTAGATGTACTACATCATAATTTTTCTATCTTGCGTTGAGTGATAAGAGGCAAAACCGACACGCTAATGTTAGTGGTTGGGCTAGTAGCACATAGTCCATAGGTGGAGCGTCGACACTGTACCATAGACCAGTTGTCGTAATCAACGTACCGGTTGTCGGAAAACGAAGTTTGAGATCTCTGTCTCTCTCGCACATCGACTTGGGATGGGATGGGGGNCTGCGCACACGAATACCTTACCCCCTCCAAGCGGAAGTGCGAGAGAGAGAGAGAGAGAGGACGATATCAAACATGAACATTCTCTCATGTTATTGCGGACAACCCACTGTAGAGATCGCTGGGTTTATGTCACATGCACTGAACACGGCTGCCATCGACTATATCATTCCAGACGCAACAACCCTCCTTTCAAGGTCACGTTGAAGTGTATGCGACCTGGCTTCTGTTAGGCTAAAGACACATCTGCATTTTCTTCGCTCAGCCCCGCCCCGCTCCGCTCGTGCAACGACACGCCTAGAGGAGTGGGCGTCAGCTGGCAGGAGTAGGGGAACGTGCGTAGGATNACTTCAGGACGAAAACAGACATGCTTCGCGCAGGTCTTGTACAGAGTATCCATGCATCTACCCGCCAACTACACAACGCTATTATTCTAAAACACACAACTATAGGTAATGCAAATGTTTGAAGTAATAGTTAAATAAACCCCACGGCGACTATTTACGTATTTTATAAATAATAGAAATAGACCCCACTATACATAGATGCCAATATACTTACATAAGAAATAAATAACAATGTACGAAATTTTTACGGACCTTTGCGATATATATTGTGTTTCTTATGGGTAATATGATGCTATGTTCATGGTTCTCCTTACAATTTATCACGTAACGACGATTCAAGCCGCGTGTCGTAACGTTGTATATTTTAATAGGAACAATATATATTGTAATCGTCCGTAAAAAGGTCGTAAGTTGTAACTTATTCATATATATTATATGTTCAAATATATTATACTATGTTCAAAAATTGTTAATATCACATAATTTTTATAATTAAAAGCGAACTGTACAGACAAAATTACCCAATATTTTGAAACTTCCCTACTCGACAAGTTTCTGTTAGATTTTAAGGAAGTCGTATTTACTCCGTTTCAAATATACGGACAATCAAAAAAAACACAATGCCAATTCAAAATGTGACATAGATTCACAATGACTTCACTAAAATAGTACGACATATAACTCAAATTGAGGAACAAATATTGCAAATAATTGAAATGTAAAACATTAAATAGTAAAACAGAAGTCAAAGATAGTAAAACAGAAGTCAAAGATAGTAAAACAGAAGTCAAAGATAGTAAAACAGAAGTCAAAAAAGTCAAAGATAGTAAAACAGAAGTCAAAAAAGTCAAAGATAGTAAAACAGAAGTCAAAAA
>NNCF01128613.1:156984-197474 GCA_002313205.1 Laupala kohalensis
CCACCTCAGAGGTCTTTGGGTTTCACAAGTTGAATGAGAATGGTAGACGGGCACGGGTAGCGAGCGGGATGGCGCAGTCGGTAGGCGCATGAGCGCGCAAAGCTCAAGGTCCCGGGTTCGATCCCCGGTCTCGTCTCCCATTTTCATTCGACGTAACATGTTTAATCTGTTACCTAGCGGTGAGGTTCACCGCAATCTAAGAGATTTCTACAATTTGCTTAATTGGGAATTAAGATTGTCACCGTGACAATTCCATTTGAGGTTGTCTTGAATATGGAGACCTAAGAATTTTGTATTTGTAACAGTTTTTAATTGTGATCCGTTTAAAGAAAGAGAAACCTGGGGTAAAGAGTTTGTGATACTATTGTGAAATGACATAAACACTGTTTAGTCAGTGTTTACAATGAGCCGATTTCCATGGAACCAAGCCGAAAGGTTAGACAAAACTTTTGAGCGTTGGCGTGCTTACATAGTATATTAGTGTCATCAGTAAAAAGAACCATTTTGCAATCTGATGTGGATATGTCGTTCACATACAATAAAAAGAGTATAGGACCAATAATTTAACCTTGGGGTACTCCACAAGTGGCTTTGTTTCTGAAAGACAACGCTGAAGTATTTTATTTTTAGTATAGGATATTTCGACCTGTTGATATGTATCTTTTAAATACGAAGTTAGCCATTGATGTGGAAGTCCACGAATGCCATTTGGAAAGGAGAATTCCATGATCGATGACATCGAATGGTTTGGATAAGTAAAGAAAAACCCTGAGGATTTTCTCCACGGTCAAGAGATGTGGTAACATCGTTTAAGAAAATATGGCGCTTGTAGTGGAAACGGATTTCCTAAAACCGTGTTGATCGTCAGAGAGAATGTTATTTTTGATAAAATTCTAGAAGACGCTTATAGAACAATTGTTCTAAGTTTTTTGAGAAAGTGGGTAGTAGAGATATTGGTCGGTAATTTCCAACATTTTGTTTTTCTTGTGTAAAGGTTTCACTACTAGTACAAAATAATGTTTACGCAATGAGCTCTATAATCAGTTGTGTCGAAATCTATAAGTGCCTCAAATCTTACATAATCACGAAAGTATTTTTATATTGAAGCAATATTCTGTGCCGAAAGAGAGGCAGTTTAATACATAGGGATTGGGAGTTTCTTTGCAAGTAGGACGTGCTTGGAATGATTGCTGCATTTCTACATGAAAATGGTTTCATTCTTCTATGGAATAAATTCTTTTGTGTCAATGCTTATTTTACTACAATTAACATCCGTTATATAACCAAATTAACTTTTAATCGGAAAATGTATAGTATTCGTCCAGTACAGGTCTAAGACTTTAATTATTTAAATACTTATTTTCGTCCAAACAAAATATTTAAAAAATTATCTGGGTGTCATCGCGTTTGAGATCATATTCTGAGAATTCTTTTGCAAGTACTTACCAATACCTGTAAAACACGTTCTTTGATTATATTATTTTGCTGTGTTGCAGGGTGACAGTGGTGGTCCCTTAGTGGAGCGAGGCAACCTGGTGGACACACTAGTAGCCGTAACATCCTTTGGAGGCAATCCATGCGCTGGAGCGCGACCTGGCATCTACGCTCGTGTTGCACCATCGATTGACTGGATCGAGAATATTGTGTGGTCTTGACTTGACGTTCTCATAAATACTGACTTTAATGTGTATTCTTTGTCAAAGATACAAAAACTGACAGTCGGATACTCAGTCCACGGCGTTCTTGATCATACAACTAATTAACGTATGTGTAGGACCTCCGATTATTATTAATAAATCGCAAGAAAATCGTGTCCAGTTTCCTACCACCCTGGGAAGTTTGTGCTATCTTGCCCTTACTACACTCTAAAACAGTTCATATTATCACAATCGCTCAACAGGCAACCTTAAAACTCGGCACGAGTTCGAAAGCAATATTTGGAGGTCGTAAGTTCAGTTCTATGATCAAATACACCGTGAGTCAACCGATCCTACAGTACTGGCGGCGATGAGGGAGGAGGTTCTAGACCACGTGTAAGTCAAGGGGCCAATGCCAGCATTGCGAGATTGCCAACTCTTACTCTTGCTGTAGACACGTGGGCGTGTTATCCGTGTCACCAAAATCTTAGTGTGTTTGCGTTCACATACATCAGCCGATTCGTAAAACCGGCAGTTATCAATATGCCAACTGTACCGGATAGACGGCTTGACCTCTAATCTTTGGTCGCAAGGGGACTGCTGTTTGTCAGCTTATAGCAACCTTTGTTGGGGTTTCGCGGCATGCAATGTGCAATGGAGTTACTACGCTAGGCCATCCCCGCAGCATAGAACAACGCCACATCTCGTTACCATACTTTCGCCGTGAGGACTCTTGACGATACTTCCCAGTTGTTCGGAGCCCAGTCGGATGCTAATTGTAATCGACTTCCCCTATTACAATTAAAAAATAAATATAGAATTACCTTGTTGCCAATTTAGTGAAATAAACAAATAATCTTGCCTTTACTAAAATAGAGTGAGAGCTAATCAATATAATTTAAAGAATAACTATACTGAGAAAAGGGATGAATGAAACAAGATCAATCATACTTTGGTGAGCAACCATCATACTTTGGTGTTACAGGACGTCACAGAAGTAATTGTGTACTCAAATTTTATTTTCAAAAAATTATGTGTCACAAAGAACTTAAAGATAATTAATTTTCGAGTAATGTATTTCATTTATATTAGAGTAATATTCTTCAACAATCTGAAATATTGTAAAGATCAGATTAAGATCGAAAAACTGTCTCTCAGGTAGTCTGCCTGAGATAGGTGTATCTTTAGCAAATAACTTAACCTCAGGTTGTTTCCTTCGTGAACAACCAAAGCGATAAGTGACTCATTTTAAATAATTAATGTGTGGATTACTTCGAAGTATCATTAGTATTGATTTAAATACTTTATCAACTGGCTTGATGTCTCGTGTCTGTTTTGCAATCCCCACGTCCTTACACCAAAGAATGGTGATCAGATTTCAATTGAATTTCAGCTTATTTCCTTCTCAATTTATGTATTTTCTCCCTTGGAATAAGAAATGAGGGCTACTTAAATTTCTTTGGAAAATTGTTGAGTGAAATGAAATAATGAAATCATGTCAGAATTGCTTCTGTAGAAGAGGAGTTCACTAGTGTGTCTCTTGAGGCACACTGTACAGAGGTACCATGTGGAGATTCCTCTATGCCCTGGTCATAGTACTCGACGACCACCTGTTCTCAGATTGCTCCTAGATGGAAATGGTTAGTGTGATGTGTGATTGAGGATGAGTGAAAGTTATGGTGGATTGAAAGGCAGGGGAAATGGGAGTACCCTGAGAAAACCTGCAGCCAATCTGCTTTGTCCACCACTGTAAATTTTATTTGGATTAACTGGGATTTGAACTAGCATCACCAGAGGTAAAGGCGAATGCGCTATTCCCATTCAAGTAATTGCAAAATGATAATTAATATTACTTGAATTGAATTCCTTTTTATAATCTCCCTTCACCCATTCCTATCACCTTCTCAGCTGTACAGTTGTCTTAAAATGTGGTTCTAGTTAAGGTTTTAATATTACTGATGTGTTGATCAACTCTGATTTACTTCAAGGGAAGAATATGTACATGTACCCAACTAGGGGAAATATCTAAGACATAAACATTAAAATGCCAAACTGAAAGGAGGATGACTTTTCTTTGCTATTGTTACTTCTTAAGCCATTACTTTTGCTTGCTATGAAGAGTAAAAAATTAATGCTGTTTTCTAAAGTCTCAATTACAATTAAGTTATGAATTACTTTTTACTGAAGATAAGAATGTATTGACACTACTTCTAAATATTTTGCAGCTATCATTTTTTTTACATTGCTTTACTAGTCAAAGTAGCACAGTATATATGTTTAATTTGATATTGCTATTTACTTGCAACAATTAGTAATTTATATTAATATTATGAGTTTAATTAAGAAAATTTCCAATAAAATTAAGTAATTATTTTATTTATTTATTTTATAAGTTACATTTTGCATTTATATATCTAATTTTTCAAATAAATATTTTAGAAAGCCAATTTATTAATTTGTTTACTGTCTTATATGTACTATTCTTTCTCCAATGAACCTTTCAAAACTTCTGTGTTCTCATAAACCCTCTAGTAAACTTAATAATTGAAATAATCTGTGAAAGTAATATTAATCCTGTTTCTAACATACTCAACCAAAATAATAGTTTGCACAAATTTTTTATGGTTTAGTTGTTCAGTGAAATTAATGTCTTCATTTTTTATTCTTTTAATGGATTGATTTTATGCTTGAAATTTATTTTTACTTCTTCAGTATGAATTACATAAAGTCACTTTCAGGTATGATTTCATGTACTTCTAAACATTTAACTTCTCAGAAGATGAAAAAACTTGTCTCAAAAAAAGTCTTATTTAAGTAATGGATTTTAATAATTCCACAAACAGGAATTTAAAAGAATTAGTGATTTTTTGTGACTTACATGGTTGTGTGATTTTTTACTCCACAGCTGACAGTTCTGAATTATACATTGAGTGCATTACCTTAAATTGAGATATGAGGTATTACTAATCAAGTGGTGACACACAATGATTTATCTGAAAATATTTATTTGATAGCTATTCACTCTTCTGCCCTAAGGAAAGCCAGAAAAGAAACCCAGGCTAGAAAAAACAACCATGCTAAGATACAATGAAAGCAAACATTCAAGTAAAAGTAAGTTTTCATGGAAGAAACAAAGTATGCATGAAAGTTTTTTTTTATATTATAATCAATTAGTATTAAAAGGACTGTAACTATTGCTTATAAAGTAAAAATGGAATATAAATTATTTAATAATAACTAGAAAGTAGATCAAATTATAAAGAATTTATGAGATGGTTAACAATCTTTTTATTTTTACACTTTTATGAATCAACCTCTCAAAATCTCATCAACACACTTATTTGAAAAAAAATTGGGATATTTTTATTCCCGAACAAATGTAAACTGGCACATATCCATTGAAACTTTTAAAAGGTGGACTCTCTTTTTCTTCAAAATCTTTTAGGATCAAAAGTGTCAATTTTTCTGAGCAATGACTTTATCTTGATCTTGAAAAATCTCAGTTAAGTTCACAGAAGTCCAATAATGCCTGTTGATATTTGATTGTAACCTTAGCTAGTCAAATCATTAAGGTCTTGTTTTCTGCAACCACTTTCCCATCTACCATTCAAAAGACTGGAGTAACTATTTGAAAAAGGACTTGATTACTTCAAAATCTTTGGAACATATTTCAACTGGAATGTGTCATATAATAGCTTCATACAGTCATACCCAATTCTTCATGTCTCCTTCAACGCTAAGGAACATTTAAGTGTCATTCATTACAAATCCAACCATAATAATATTCGAGAAACTTTGACAGTACATGGATAAATGAGTACATTGCTTTTTCAGTGGTTGTACATGACCAATGTTTATCAGCGTTTAATTTTCTATCAAAAACAATTTTTTGCTGAGCAAAATTGGCACTTATGACCCTAAGTCATCCTTTTTAAAACATGTTTCTATGGAGAAAAAATAAAGGAAAACCACACACATACACAGGCTCTAGTGTTCCGATTATATTTGCTTTCCTCGTCAGGTATTGTTGATAAGTAAATTACAAGCAACCTGCTCAGCCTTCATCCAGAAGTTGGTATTATGTTCCTATTTCACTCTTCGTTATTATTTAGTATAGATTAAAAAAATAGAAAATAATGTTTTTCTGTTTATATTGTAAAATATGTCTTGTACTCCACATCTCTGCAGAAAATGCAAGTTCAGAACAACTATTAAAATCTAAAAACAATTGTTATGAAGAGAGGGAAAAACATTAAATTTGATAATGGTGTATATTCCCCCTAAATTACTCTCTTTCGTTAAAGTGTGTTAACACTCCATATATAAGCGAAGTTATCATTCATATAAACGAACAGGACACATTATACTATAAATATACTTATTTCCGCGATGATCTTCGAGCCTTGCCGAATAAATTTTGCGATGTTATTTTCTCTCTTCACATATAAAAACAAGTGGGGAGACTCCTTCCAATCCCTGGCTCGGTAAGCCTCCCCCCCCTCCCACCACCATCTTATAACTGACAAACTACTTCATTCCTTTACCGGCAGTTGTCACGTTTTCGTTATTGTCTCGCGTCTCTACCACCGAAGTGAAATTGTGTTGTGTTCCATCTTCTAGATCAATCATGTTGTTAAATAGTGTTGTGTTTAATCTTGTAGCTCAATCATCATTATGTGACCCAGTGTAATTGTGAATTAGGAACTTTCTGTTCGTGGTCTTGCTCGATGATGAGCAAAAATTGAAGGGTTGAGGCGGTAAGTAGCATTTAAGAACAAATTGAGTCAACTGCGTGATTGAAGACTGAATGTAATGTGTTATTTGAAACACTGACCACTTTTGTCTCGTTAAAAATGGTTGAAATGTATAAATGTATATTTCATGTTACAATGGAAAACAATGCGAACCTCAAAATACACTGGCAGTTTTTATTTAGACTTGTAAAATATAATAGTTATATTCTTGCATTGAATTATCATTGTCGTACAAAGAAGAATACATCGTCTGAATTGATTTATTAAATAAAACACATTTCGCCAACTTCAACAAATTGGTTGTAAACAGTTTCAATTCTATCACTCAGTGCTGCTACTCTACGTGACGATCATTTTTCTAACTTGTGTTTATTGATGAGTACAGACTAATTTTATTATTACGGTTGATTCTTACAAGAGAGGCTTTAAGTGAAGTTTTATGTTTTTAAATTGGTATAAATAATTGTTACGTTATTTTCTAAATAAGTGTGATGTAGTTCGCAAATAAACAGTTGAAGTTGATGAATGTGTTTTATATAAATTATATTATTTTTACATAAATTATAGAGAAAACCAATCCAGCGAAAAAACGTAAATTACAAAATGTACTAACAAAACCTCAATACTTAACTAAATGTTTCCTTACGCCTTTATACATCAACGCTTCAATTTATGCCACAAAGATCTCGCAGGAACTGTTCGTGCACCGTCGACATCATTAATTCGTTCTTCAAAACGGCATCGCCCGCGGCACGGTGAGCTTTGCAAACCCATAAAGACGGCTCCACACATTCGTTATTCGGCATACCCCGAGCAACCGCACAGCGAATCCCGAACACTAGCGACTTGCTCAGGGTATTTCCAGAGTATTCGCGTATTGGTGAGCACTCTGATCCAGATATAAGCAATTTGCCGAGTACGTGCTCGCTCTGGGAACGACGAATATTCGTGTTAATGATTAGAGGTTATGGAGAATGAATCTGAAGTAATCACACATTCTGCTGCGTATGTAGTTGTGTCTTGTGAAATGTTAAGTAAAGTAAATGGGTCTTATCTAATCTTAATTCAATCAATGAAATTAATTTTTATTCCATATGGATTTATCTATGGTAATCTGCAATCTCGATCTTCATTTGTGTCTCCACAACATCCCACTCTATTTATTTACTCAAATATCGTTCATTACATTTAAGTGTTTTATTATTATTATAACAGTATTTTTTATTTTCACATTTTTTTATTTCCTTAATATTCCGTGTACAGGAAATATATGCTAATACTACTACAAAAATAATGCTAATAATGTCAATACACTTTCAATACTGTGATACTTTAGAACGCTTAATAAAATAGTAAAATAAAGTGAATAAAAATGTTTGTGGTTTAAATCACTCATCAAATAAACTTTATAGTAAAAAAGCAGTTGCATGCAGATTGAGAATTCTGATACTCGATGTAAATTCATCTAATGTTGCTATATTATTCTTTATTTACATTATCTTTCACCCTCACTATTTCACAAGACCTAAAATCATTCTGCATGTAAAATTCAATGTTATTTCACGTCATCTAGTAACTAATTTACCACAATATCAGCTATGAGTAAAGCAACTGGGTCACGATTAAACCTCTCATAAATTTTGTGGTCATATTTTAAATAACCACGAGAAGAAAGGTTAAATAATTACATAAATTCATATTAAATTGGATTTCTGCTCGTTGCATTCCATTTGGTAAATAATGGTGGAATCAGATAATTTTTTTTAAGGAAAGAACTTACACCTACTGAGAATATAACACCATCTTTGGGCTTGATCTCCTTGACCCAAACATTTTGCGACGTTAGCGCATGGAAACGTCGCTTACCTGAACGCTGGTTCGTTGGCTTTGGTAGAATCCAAACGATGCCAAACGCTTTTACAATCGCCATTTCTCAAAACGACGTTTTCAACAAATTTGATGAAATCGGGTCATAGACAATATTAGCAAGCGACTAGTGTAAATTAATCTTTCTACTATCGACCAATATACATATTTATAGAAAAAAAATTACATTAAAATGTTCGGTTCGACGCGTAATCTGATGATCTTGTCTTACAAGGGAACATCTGATCGAAACCTGCCCTTATATTTTTTAATAAATAATGTTCGTAAAAAGTAAATTATTTTTCAAAAAGCAGTTATAACAGCTTATTATTAAAATAACAGCCACAACTTGGAGGACAATTAATTAATATTAATTAAAATAGCTGCTGATATGCACTGGAAGTATTAAAAAATACTGTTGTAAATATCAAACTAAACTGCTCGTAGCTGAGCCGAGAGGGGCGATGACAAATGAATTCTGCGTTTGACAGTCAGGCGTTTGGTATTCGGTGGTGAGTCCTCAAGTTGTTGACTCCTTTACCCTACCATTTTCAAACCTCGCCATTCTAATCTTCGGGTACTCTCCTTAAATTCTTATTGTGTAAATTCTTATTACAGATTAAACTATCAATTTATTCAACCAACGTGTAAATCATAACTCAGTATTTACCGAAGGATCAACCTTTTGAAAACTTGAAAATATGAAAAAGCAGTTTCTTGGGGATAATTTACTTTGAATTCTACAGTCCTCGATACTCATTGACATACTGTCGCAAATCACAATAGTATCTTAATGTAAGTCATAAAGAGAGTATTGAATGACGGTAACAAAAACTGAAATCACGATAAAACAAAATAAAGTGCAATAACATACGTAGAAATACCTGGTGCAGTGTAACTATTGTAAGTTAAAAATTACAAAGGTTAGCCCTGACGACAATAACTCCAAAGTTGTCTTCCTATCGGTAGCTATAATCCGTTGCAACCTACGCAGGTTTGTTCATAGTTTTAATATAAAATATTCGCGGATTTTTGGCACTTTCAACAATTTTTTAAAAATTCAGTGAGTCTCAGCGTCTAATATTTTACATGTGTACTTGTTTTTAGACATTTCCTCCTAAAAAAATATCAGGACTTGATTTGACATGTCGCCTCTGACCGTTCCTTTGTTAGTGCAAAAATTTCAAGTACTCCTTTATCCAGAAAAGATTTGAGACGTAATCACTAGACACAAAAGATATACTAATACACGAGATGTTGCTGCTTCTTGACGTTCAATGAAGCTACTGTAAAGTTTTGTATCAAACAGTAATAGGTTAATCCATTTTGAAAATAGAAATGAAATTTCCTTCATATTTGATGTCATGATCTCGAATTATAATTAGATATTTTATTAATACAACGATTATTGAGATGGTAATTATTCTCCTCCATCATTTAATGTTACAGAAAATATTTAGAAAAGTGAGGGATTAAATTTTTTATCAACCATTACACACATAATGAATAAAATCGATATTACAAATATTAAAATGACGTAAATGTTTTTTTCCAATTCTCTTCAAGTATTTTATTATTAAAATTCAGAATGATAAAAAACAAAAGGGTGTTCTTGACATTACTATCAAATAAATAAAATAAGAAAATACAAAACTAAAAATATTAGACTGTTCAAAATTAATCTAGAGTTTTAAATAAAAAAATAATACATTACGTTTTTCTTGTGCGTTTTAGCCTAATCCTACTGTTTTAAATGTTTATATTTATCACCCTTTCTGCAATCAATGGCTTCGCTTAGATTGGCCATAGTGTTCCTGTAGTGTTCAGCAGAAGAGCCCTTTCGGAGACACGGTACTGACCAATAGCGTTTGTCACTGGAATCGGTATGGCTTCTCTGCTCAGCTCTCGCTTGATCGTTAGTACGGTTCGATTGGGCGTTTCTCTCCGCGAATCTTTTACGCCGTAATTTACGTAGGTTAGGACATACATAGGGACATATTTTATTCCTCAAGAAGGATTCATAGTCGTCAACGACATCACCATCTTCCTCCTCGTGTTCTTTCATTTCTTCTGAGCTAACGATATCCTGCTCTCCGTTCAGTTGGGTAGAGGAAGGCTGAGCTTGATCATAAGCAAGTAGTTGAGGTTCACCGGTTAATGGTTCACCAGAGGTCAGTTGTGAATCGTAAGGCCCCTCATCTATTCGGTGAATTGTGTCAGGCTCATTAGTATCTGAACTAGTATCCTGTCCTCCGGCCACTGTCTGCGGTGTAAACTGTCCTCCTGGTTGCTGTTGACTGATAGGTGTGCCTGATGGAAATTGTCCGCTGTCACTATGTTGTTTGTATAGATACTCTTCACTATCCGGATATTGAGAGCCATAAGGATATTGTCCACCGTCCGGATATTGAGAGCCATAAGGGTATTGTCCGTCATCCGGATATTGAGAGCCATAAGGGTATTGTCCGCCATCCGGATATTGAGAGCCAAGAGGGTATTGTCCGCCATCCGGATATTGAGAGCCTAGAGGGTATTGTCCGCCATCCGGATATTGAGAGCCAAGAGGGTATTGTCCACCATCCGGATATTGTCCACCATCCGGATATTGAGAGCCGTAAGGATATTGTCCACCATCCGGATATTGAGAGCCGTAAGGATATTGTCCACCATCCGGATAATCTTCGGTGCCGGGTTGTTGACCATAAGGGTCACTGTCCTGTTGACGACCACTGTCCTGTTGACGACCATATGGGTATTGTCCACTGTCTGGTAGACCTTTTCCACTATCTGACGGTTGTAAATCTTCAAAGTACTTTCCATCTTCCATCTGTTGCGACCCATCAGGCAACTGCCCACTTTCGTCAGGCTCCATTTTGTTTTTCGCTCTGTCCAATTCTTGACCATCCTCTTCTGATTCTCTCAGATTCTGTGCACTATCTAGTGGCATACTATCAACGTACTGACTGTCACTATCCGGTAGTTTTGGAAAATGGAATACATGTGGGGGTCCAGCAAATTGCTCTCCACTAGTAGGGTGCAAGCCTTCAGGTCCTCTGCCAACTGCCTGTGCACCGCTCACGGGCTGTAAGGCGTAAGGCCCTGTCCCAATTCGGTGAACCAGACCCTCACCACCTACGGGATGCAAGTATTTTGAAATATGATCTCTTCCCGAACGCCGCAAACTAGATTTCCTCGCTCTTTCAACACTTCCCCCTTTTGCTTTGCTTGATCTTCGACTACTAGACCTCCTCGGACGGCGGGATTTCTTTCGACCGCTCTGAGAGCGAGAATCTCTTTTCTTTGTCCCTCGCATAACCCGCTTTCCTTCACCTGTTTCCTTTTGATTAGGGATCATTTTGCTTCCAGAAGGTTGAGCTCCACGTTGTTTATCCCCTTCGCGCTGCAGACTACTTTGTTTCCCTTTTTTAGCAGAGTCTTGGGTTTCCTTTTCACTGCTTAGACGATGGAGCCTGCCAGTTCGTTCCAAACTTGTTGCTTTTTGTAGACTACCTGTGCCTAGTTGAGAGTCCGTACGCTTCGCATCATGTGGGTGTAGAATAAGTTTAAACGAAGGCAAAGATACCTGTGAGTCTATCGACGAATCCAGCGTAGTTCGCCTACTTCTAGTCAAACCACTAACTGAACCTATTTTATCCAGATCGTACATATCGGCGTATGGCACAACGCAATGATCATCATCAGGAACATCTTTCATCAGCCGAGAAAATAACATCGGGCGCCATACACCTTCAAGCATGAAGTCAATCATACCCTGTCGGCAAGGGAAAAGATGTATCATATTGATATATGTGCCCTTTGAGATTCACGGACACTTACAGCCAAGTGAACCAACGTTTATTAAAATATAACAATCTAGAAAGTGAGACGCACCAAGTTTAATGATTGTTGAAGTTTTCTTAACGACTGTTAAATTTAATGGGTCATTTCTATCGTGTTGGACGACTTAAGAGACCGGAAGTCTGTACGAGTGAGCGATCGTGATGGAGGGTCGGGATGTTTGTTGAGATGTGTTGGATGAAGTGATTTATAAAGATCATGCAGTTCGAAGGCAACCGAAGACTTTTTCGAGAGAGGGGATCCAATTCAGTAAGTGACTAAACATCAGTTTCAGGAGCGGTTTAGGCTAACCAAGAAGACAGTTTTGTCTCTCGTGGAACGCCTAAGAGGTTAGAGTTTCCAACGGACAGAAATTTACCCTTCTCGTCAATGAACCGTGTATTAAGGTTGCCGATTTCTATCTCTTCAGAGATTCCATAGCCATGGCGTAATGCAAAATTGCAACAAATCCTAATACAATAAATAATTCGCAAGTTCCTCCATGGTACGAAGTGACGAGAAGTAGTGAACTGTATATCAGAGAATCATGCAAGAGAACGCTTGCCGTTTTTTTCGGAAAGAGTGTACATAAATATAACTTTACTTCCCGGTGGGTGCGCGCATTGCTGTAAATCCCAATTTAACGCCCGCTAGATAATGCATGTTAACTATCGAGAGCTTAGAGTGGTGTACACAAATTTCACGTTAACAGATGTTGACCTTTAACATTCATTTCTTAACGGGCACATTTAAGTTGTTGGTTCACTTAGCTTGTTTTTTTAGTGAAAAGAAACAAAGAAAACCGCCTAAGTAATATAAATCAACGTCATGCATAATATACATGTTTTGAATTTTATTTGTGGATAAGTTCTTGAGTCCTCATTGATGCCTATTAAAATTGTTTAACATTTTATTACCAAAACAACTGTTAATCAAATCACGCACAATAAACAAAAACCTTTGTTTTTGTCAGAAAATTTTACTTGAAGACTGGAGTCAACAGTTTCACTTTATGGTAGCACTAGCGTAGGTAGAATTCAATAACTAAAATATCTCAAATTGGCATAAAATAAACAGAGTAACATGTATTTATTGTGATATAAACTAGAAAAAAAAACTTCACCGGCCAATTAAATGAAATAATTCCAATTATATTAGACGATGAAATATATTGCTTCTTATGGAGAAGAAACTTATTTTCAAAATGTGACCAACTTTTAAATCACGCAAGTTTCTTTTGTGATAGCGATTTCCGTATATGTTTTGCATTTTTATCTATCACCGGAAATTTGAGGAAGATATTTAACTTTTTTAAGGTGAGATGCATAAATCACGAAACAGTTGCACTCGGCCGCCATGCTTGTATATGTTCTTATGCATTTCAAACTACTCAAGCGAGTTCCTAAGTATTGTTTGTACTATATTATTAACTGATAGATACAAATTAAATCATATTTTTTCTTCGTTATTATTCATATTGTGATATTTTAAATCAGTTCGAATAATAATAAGGAAAACCATAAATCTTCGTGTTTTGACTAACTTGGAGTGCTGGTTCCACCTTAAGGTAGATTGGATTCTCGCTGTTAGATATGTGGTTCCAAACTAACTTAGTAATGAATAAAATTTCATTCGAATGGATTACGACAGTACAGGAACCGTCCCGGTCGAGAGTTCTTGAAAAGGATTGTGCATTCTGCGCATACTCCTTACTTATATTCATAACTCGCAAACATCTTCCTCTGCTGACACTTAACCTACCAAAATTCTCCCTCAGCTGATCCTATTCCGATGTTACGGAGTGACACCGGCGCTTCTGGGAAATGGTGTCCATTTAAATTTCGTAGCCGCCGGGTGTGAGTAATGTGCATTGCTTTGGTGTAAAACATTCCACAAAGCACTCATGACCTGTAGGTAAGCACCTAGCGGAAATACCGCAGACAGACATCTTCGACAACTTGCAACGAGTTTTGAAAGACCGAAAAAAAGGGAAATGTCTGAAAAATTGCAGCGTATTATTAAGGACGGTGTAGAAGCTCTCTGGGGGGTTATGAGTTGGCCACGAGAGAAAATGTTATGCTCCGAGCAAAAATATAAAAATTGAAACGATGACACGGTACACAGGGCACGGCGTTACATCCTGGTGCGGGCGAAGACCTTTTACACGGTGTGGAGGAAAGAATACTAACTGCAGTTCAAGACAAAATGCGCGAAAAGGAAAAAGTTATAGAGGTGCTATCTCGGGAAACGGCCTGAGCAAGTATGATTGAAAAAGGTACAAGTGTTGAAATCGGACTTCAGCGACTAGGAAACACAGTAAGAGCTTTATAAAAAGCAATCGGCAGATCTTCATGATGTTACTACAAGTCGCGTTGAGTTACGACAGCGAGCTGTCACATACAGCTCTGTCTTAAGACAGAGTACATCACGGGAAAAGGTACTAATGATTGGACGTAAACAGCATACGCATGATTTAGATTTCGAACAGGCGGTGAAGGATATGTTAAAAACAACGCTGGAATGTTGTCGTGGGCAGACTATATACAACGCGTGTGGGAAATGTGTTCCTGTCGAAAGTTGCTATGACACTATCCGTATCGCAATAGCTTCAACAAGCTGCTTGACGGAGGTACCACTCAAACGGACACGATCACGACTTATTGTATATGATGTTGAAAATATGGACGAAGGAGACTTTATTACATCATTGAGAACTCCAGTACACGCGGGAACGACAGAGAAAATATCAGTTATCCGTACGATTGGTCAACCAACAATGAAATCTCGTCACTGGGTCCTAGCAATGGATGAGGCCCTCTATCGTCGGCTGATGTCGGATGGGAGACTGCGGATCAATTATATCTTACAGAGTAGCACCGTTTATGAAACCGTTGCTGTGTTAAGTGCCTTCGATACGGACATATGGTTCGGATGTGTCGAGCCAAGCATGATACTTGCGACCATTGTGGAGGCAGGGGGCATACATATGACACATGTCCAAAAAAGAAGGATGCAACCTGGTGTGCGAATTGTTCACGTAAAGGGTGGGACGCAAATCATTCGGTGCGCAGTACAATGTGTGCAGAATACCAGAGTGTACGAGGTATATTGGTCAATAGCACCGATAACGGTAATTAACGTCCTCAAAGGAAACGTACAAAAGGGGTTAATTGGCATAGTGTAGTTAATGGACTACGTCTAGAAGAATCGGGTGGATATGTGCCTCCTCGAGGAACCGTATTTACAATATGGAAGGTTGATCAATGTATCTAAGCGTTAGAGGATGATCTACCGCTTCGGAAGAGGATCAGCCAGTATCGTTGCGAATGACAGGATAAAAGTGCTCGAACATCATGAGTATATGTCCCGTCACGTGCAACCGATAATAATAACGAAGGATAACATCACGGTGCTTCTAATAAACGTTTATGTGCAGTATGCGAACCGCACAAATGCAATACAAAACAGAGTCAACAGTATATTATGACGCCATAAGGGAATAGACTTTTATGTCGGAGGAGATTTTAATGGTCGTTCACGTCTCCGGGGGGATACAGTTGATAATGTGTGTGGAAAAAGAATCGTATAGATGATTTTTGATAATGACTTAAGCATAGTTAACATTGACGGGCTCGCTAGCCTCCAAACGTCTTATAATTACCAGAGGGTCAACTGGGAGAAATGTTTACAGATAATAGGCAATAAAGGGGTCTATAAGAGTATAGTGGAAGAAACGGATATAGACGGTCTGGTACAAATGATGCAAACCGACATAATTCACATCGTCAGGATCGACAGGATGGGTACAGGGCTAGAAACCTATGTTGGACAGCGGAAATAACAGCTGCGAATGAGCAGGCATGGAAGTCGCGGCGCATTTATCATCGGCATAGGAGTTCGGAAGAGCGTGAAAGGGTGCGTCATGCTTATACAACACTCCTGAAAGCGTACCGTCGTCTGGTACGGAAAGCGAAATATGACTATTGGCTAGCGTTTAGGGAGGAGTGTGTCCAGCGAAACTGGGGTATTCCCTATTTAATTTGCAGTGACAGGTTAAAGAATAAATTGGTATGGCAAAGAATTAGGGATGATACGAATTATACTTCAGATTGGTCATCTTCGGGAGAGAAGTTGGTATTCGGGGTTTTGCACTGTGCAAATAATTGTGATATTGAACGACGGGAATATGCTTTTCAAACATTATCAGAAGATGACAAGATAACCGTAACAGAGGTTAAGATGGTGATAGGGATGTTAAGGGTCGGAATAAGCCCCATAACGTCTGATACGTATGAAAAACCGGTATGTGGATGAAATAACAAACATCTTTAACCTTTGAAAGGATGTGGATATTTCATATTGGCCCGGAAAATGGGCGACTTGCGGTTTTGTCGTAAACCAGGAAACCGCGACCCTCAATTGGTATCCTATCGACAATTAACGTTGTTACCGGTAATAGGCAAGCTATTCGATAAAATTTTGGAACGCGAGGTACAAGCAGCCGTAACAGGTCAGTTAAGTGACAACCAATATGGCTTCGTCAAAGGGAAAAGAAGATGCATTACTACATCTAAAGGAGTCAGTGCAGTCTGTACACAGTAAGTACAATTTGTTAATATTTCTCGATTACAAACGAGCGCTTGATGGTGTTAATTGGGAAATGGTACTGGAGGATTTGCGGGAGTAGGGAGAACCGGATACTATACTAAGATTACTCGCTGATTGTCTACGGGATCGTTATGTGATCTAGAGTTGGGGACATAAATACTTTATCGTCAATTTTTGAAAGGCTGTCCGCAAGGAAGTCACGTAGACCAGTTGCTTTGGAATGTGATATTAAATGCAGTCCGTGATAAACGTTATGCGGAAAGTGTTAAGTATGCTGATGATCTTGTTGGGTATGGTTATGGCAATAGTAGAAACGAGATAGAGCAAAGAGGAGGACAGGTATTGGACAAATTGGTCCAATATAGCCAGGTTGTGGATTTAGAGATACAGGAGAAAACAGTCGGGATAGAACTCGGGATGCGTCACCGAAGATCACGGAGGGATACAATTGTGCGAGCGGCAGACTGGCGATTTTGCATAGTTACCAGGGTAATATACTTGGGAGTGCTGGTCGACGAAAAGTTAACATATGTACAGCATCTCGACTATTTGCGAACAAAGATTATAAAAGCGGTGTATGGGTTGCGAAGGATTGGGAATACGTAGCAAAATAGACCACGGCAAAAACTCCAGGAACAATATCGGGGCGCGATCGAACCAATCCTAACATACGGCAGCGCGTTGTGGGGAGCATGTGTGAAGACCAGACACTTTGAAAGGAAGCTGTCGAGTTTCCAGCGCATTAGCCTTGTATACTGGTATGGCGTGTATCGAAGCGTAGCCACGAAATCAATGCTGGTTCTACTGGGCATGTTGCCTATCGACCTAAGAGTAGACGAGCACTTTTATCGCTATTTGGTACGGTGCAAAAATGCAGTTACAATAGACGTCTTTGACATTATCCACTAACGGCTGGTGAAAAATACGTGATAAATTATGGGTAAGTTGGCATATCCGGTGAGGTAGAGATCTGCATTCCTTCATTCCGTACGTTACTTTGTCAAATAGAACGAAAAAATGGTTTAAGCCGCAGCAACCATTGATTGAAGCGATGACAGGACACGGGAACTTCAACAAGTACTGGTTTACGCGGGGTTTGCGTCAAGAACCTGACTGTATTTGTGGCCAAGGAGAGGAGAGTGTGGAACACGTATTGTTTGACTGCAACAGTTACGACCAGGAAAGGGGGAATGATACAGTGCACTGCGACAAGGACTTTACGTGTCCACAGATTTCTCCAGATTAAATAGCACACAAGATCTCTTCGCTGCAACGGCAGAGTTTCTAGCAAAAATATCGGAAATAAGACAAATAACAACTAGAGAATGGAATGAACCGACCACAACGTGGTTAGAAAACATAAATAACACTGGGAACAATTAGAATGACGTAACTAAAATAATATGGAAACAACTATAAATATTGGATGAGAGGGACAATCATTAGATTACAGTGAGTGACAATCGTTATTAAGGCTAAACCCCTGTAATCACCTAGGCGGCAATGAAAATTTAAAAAATCAAACAAATTTTTACTAGAAAGTGTCCAAATGTCTTTTTTTGTCGTTCCTTACATTGCTGAACGAGATCTTAACACAATTATAGCTCTTTCAATTCCATTGCGTATACTTTTGTCATTATGTTAGCCTGAAACAAACCTCATAAAAGAAAAACGCAGAGCAGTTCCCGAGATGAAATTTTCCCTATAAGTTAGGGTTTTTTCGTTTAAGTTGGCAATATGTCTTTTACTTCCCTGGGCAACCTGCTATATTGAATTTTCTCTGTTCACTTTCACATGCATCCTAGTGTGACATCCAGCTCAGTTCCGAACAGTAGAAATAGAACTTCAATAGCAACTTAAGATAGGCCGTATACAAGACTGTCAGTTTTTTCTATACTTGATGAAGTGTTTACTGTAAATCCCAATACGCATGGAGCTCAATGGTCATTCGCGTGCATATTCACCCATAAATCCTCTTCCTTCCTTTTATCCAGAGAGCGAGCTGTCGCTTGCAGTAATGCCTTTACTAGGTCTCGTGCGCCCAAGACGTCTGCGACGGTAATGAGTCTGAGGACTTCGCCCACTGACATGTCTTGAGTGAGCACTCGAGCCACCTCTAGTTTTTCGGGATCCTGTTCGCGATTGAAACGCCTGGACCGTTTCCTGCTTAGTTTCTGAAGAACACAAAATACCAACTATGTAATGATACACCGATAAAATACTTAAGTTGTGAGTACCGTAGGATTGGGTGTAAGATCCAAATGCAGAGAAAAAAAACGGATTTTTACAAACCTTGGGATATCATATCCCAACCTTATAGTTCGGATACTCCAATATTTGGTGGTCACATCCAGTGATTCGGATGTCGCAACCAATGATTTAGAGAAATCCTATCTTTCTTCTGAATTTGAATCTCATATCCAACCCTATTTTCTCGGTGTGCTTGATCCTTTTAAGAATAAAGCTTATTGCCTTTTATGGTATTATTCTTGGTGAAGTTGGGGTTTTCGCCTTGATATGTTAAGTTTTCGCAAATATTTATGAAGTATTATTCTATTGGATTATATTATGTATATTATAATTATAGTTTCGTTTTCATTTATAAAGTTGTATAGAATTTACAACAAGAGATTCTTTGTACGTATAAAAGATGGGGAAAAATAGGATTCAAACAATAATACGTTGAAGGGTTTTTGAACTTAACCCTAACATGGCAAAAGCTTTTTTTTTATTGAACAAAATGTTTTCATTATCGACGGTCTCAAAATTGATTGGTTGAGTAAATAATTATAAATGCTAATTATTATTTCTCATATACTAAAAAGACACGAGTCTTCTTTTACTTGTTAGGTTTACCACATGTTCGAATATTCCCAAAGAATAAATTATTGTAATGGTAAATAAACTCCGAAACTGACGTCAAGTCATTGATGCAATGATCTTGTGCATGCAATTTTAACGACCTACCTCCCAGGGTGGGGAGGAGCTGGGCGGATGTGAATAGCCCCATTGTTAGGAGTGTACAGGAGACGAAACCGAAATGTTTGAATGCAGAATTTTGCTTGGGCTCTATTCGTATCAGGATTCCGGGATCCGATTGGCGAATGTGGTTCACGAATTATTCTCTGGGTGGTTTCTTACTTTCACTCTCCAATCCTGTTCTCAGTCATTTCTGTCACTGGGTAAGGAGTCAGGTCGGTTACGTACATTGATGATCTCCAAAGTCGATAACGACACGTCGTGGATTCGAATATTGTCGTATTCGTAGCTTAGGTGAGAATAAACGAGTCTTTACAAGAATAGTGGTTAATGAACTATGTCATTGGATTTCTGATAGTTAAAAATTATTTCGCCAGCTGTGAAAAGAATCCCGAGTGACTGAATCTCACAAAAATCGTGCTCTGGAACCTTAGTCTAAACGCCACCGCTTGCCAAGAATATAAATTTTCGTTTGTTTTGACAACTTCATTCTAGTTTATAGAAACACGGTATTCTGTGAAGATACATATTACATCAAATAATATACCCATAAATGAAATAAATGTTTTCCAGATCGATTAGAAGACATCGATCACTAATTACACATTTTTTCAATTTCGTATGATCTCGGACAAGCATTTGCACCCAACGTACAAAGAATGTAAATGAAGAAAGATTTAAAAGTGGTGATTCGGAGGCAATAAGTCAAAAAGTTAATGCAGTAATGCAGAGTTCAGTTGTAAATTAGAGATTAATAAAATCTCAAGCTGATGGCTTCCGAAGAAAGGTTGAAGAATTTGTAAGTACCGCAACAATAAGTTACAGGTTTTCAACCATATTGGTACACTGTAATTTGTTTGTCACGAGTAGGTAGAATAAAACTACAATTAGGAGTAGGTAACGTTTCGGAGCATTTATAGTTCATTACGGTTTTCTCCGAAAGTTCACATACAGCGTATGTTGACAGCTCCAGATGGCTATTTTTGTTCAATTATAACTTTGTATTTATAAGTGTTTTTATTGAAGGTTTTAATTATTGGTGTATGCTAACAACCACTGTAGCAGAAGCTACATAATAAACATTAACTTATAATTACCAAAGCCACTCCTAGAATCCTGTGGCTACAACCGGAGACCTGGTTGATTATGTGTCAACTCCTAGCAACTGAAGTTTATTGATTAGGAACGAGGAATTCATTCTTCCCTTAGAGTTCGTGCGAATCACCACGTTCACTTTTGCTCTTGCTTTCTGTCCGTGTTAGATGATGTCCTCTCCAAAATTTCGTACGAGCTATTAGCTCGCGTACCTGCGTTGTATTAAATTCAGTGATTACCTCGTATTATATGTTAAAAGTAATTTGATGTGATACAAAGATCCACTTTGAACTATAATTCGGTGCTACTGGACCACTGGATGACCTTTGAGTATTGTACATGTGAGTAACATTTATCTTGCCAGGAACTGATTAAATTCTACTGCAAGACTAACGACCTTTGACGATGTACCTTTCATATAATTAATTATGTACGTTGCTAGGTTTCTTAGCCTACATTAAATAACTGACTCTTTTAATTGAATTCATGTTTTCATAATTTTTGTTAGTAGATTAATTATAGATAGCATTTTTATATATTTTGGGGGGTTTCGTCTAGGACACGTTGCATAGGTTGAATCAGAAGTTATCGATCAATTTTGAACTAGAATAACTCCCCCACATTAGGTACTCTCTTTGAAGATGGCACGGTAAATGCTCTGATATTTGTACCAATGCTTGTACCATTCGTTTTATTCTTCCAACTCGTGACAAATCAATTCCAGAACAATATAATATTTTTTCGAAAATGTTGTAGCAATGTTTTGAACGGACCAATCAATTTCTATAACAATTTTTAAAGTCCATGAAATTGTCAGAGGAGTCAATTGGCAGATTCTGATTATACACACAACTTTGCCCAAAAGAAACCAGTAATACCATGTCGCTTGCCTTGATGTTCTGTTTAGTGTCCTTGATTCGCGAATCAGTTTTCGCGAATCCTTTGCGAAGAGGGTCGTACACATATTGACTGCTAAAGAAATGCTTATCTTACTTTGCTCGTTTTGCTGCCTTTCGATTGTCTGCTAGATAATTGGGTGGATCGCTTGCTTTGCCTTGAAGTCTTCGCTGATTGATATGGTGACCTGGTGGAACGCTTGCTTGACAGAGTTCGTTTCTTCACTGGTTTCTTACGTTTCTTCGACTTCTAAACGAAACATCATGATCAAGTTAGATTGAACAATATATAACACCACTTATAATTTTCGAAATATTAGATCCGCTAAAGCCCTTAAACCCTTCATTGGAATTGTTGGGATGATCCGTTGTTAGTTAATGCTGAGTAACACATGAGTAGTTCAGCGCTGTCTAACTTATCTTACTCTGCGGGCCATTTGTAAACTTCGATCGATCGCACGGGATGGGGTTTGGCAGAATGTTGCCCGATGAATACAACCATAGTTACTTATCTATAACGCGATATTTTATTCTCATCCTCAAGTGTATATTATTTCAAGGTGAAAAAATTAAACAGTATATTTCTTTAATATTAATAAGAATTTTGAATATTGAGTATGATAATAAAATGGTTTTATGTTGTAATGTTTGGCGGGTCCATTACGCATCCTATTTTCTCTCTCATCAATATGTCACGTCAAATATTAATTCTGACAGCATAGATTTATAACACAAAGTTGTACCCTCCAACGCTGGTTGAAAAATTTGAGGTAAAATGTACTATAACTCTCGCGCCATAAAAATGTTTCGTGGTCCGCTAGTCTACGTTCATTTCCCCCCACGTGGTCATTATTTAGTTTACAACTGCTCTTTTACAATTAAATTTATTCATTTATCTGATAACTCTTCTCAATAACGATACATATTTTGTGATTTTATTGTTGTCTTGATTGTTAGCTGAAGTGAAGTATCGTTGTATCAGGTATTGCTGAGTATCCTCGATAAACTTTATAAACTTGATTGTAAAAAAAAGGAGTTGCAAACTGCATATGACCACGTGGGGGGCAATAACCTAAGCTACTCTCCGGAAACAAACAAGGGACCATCCCATCAATTCCGACCAAGAGCCAATGGGCAGTGGCGGATTTAATACTTATAAAAGAAATTATTTAATAAATACGTACTGTTATTCATTTATTATTCCAAAGTAAAATGTAGATATTTGTGCAGTCAACATTCGAGATAAATAAAACAAAAATATTGAAGGCATTCCCGCCCGAGGAAAACCCACCATTACACGGAGGAAAACCGGAGTAAAACCCGAGCCGGGATAGAGCTACAGAGATAATGTGCACAACCAATGTGCCAAGGTTGCGTACAGTTAGAAATAAACTATTATAAAAAAGGGAGCAAAATCAACATGCATGAGAAAAGGAATTTAATCAATATCTTGAGTACTATAACAATGGTGTGATAAAATATAACTCTCATTAACGTCTTTTATGAAAATCTGTAAATTCTTTTACGTTATAGAAACAGAACCCCCCGGGGCTACGGTGTTAGTGTGATCGCTCGTCACTAAGTCATCCCGGATTCAATTCCCAGCTTGGGCAAGATAAAATTTGTATCTTTTCATTTTCCATGTCTCAGGTTAAATAGTTGTGATGTATGAAAAGTTCACTTTCTGTGGCTAACAACCGCCTTCTGCGACTAACAACCGCAGTTGTAATACTCGGATACATCAATCTGGATCCTATCTAGACGCTGTTCCTCCAATCTCGGTAAAATTCACAATGTGTCTAGTGATAAACTCATACAAAAACTAAACCTTACTGGCACAAGTCTTTCGTGGTCTTTAGTTGGCCGCAATGAGATACATATAGAAACAATAGCTCATTGAAAAGTTTTTAAGAGCTTATTTAAAGAGATTCAATTTATTTATATATTTTAGATTTTTGGGAAGGGAATTATACCAAATTATTCCTGAATATGTGCCTCTTTGGCAAAGAGTTGTTGTCATGCCACGACGATGAATATTAACCTTATTACGAGTATTGTGTTCGTGAACTTGAGTATTTCTTCTAAAGCAGGAGTGGGATTTTAATAGTTCTGTCTTAACAAACATGACTACTTCATAAATGTACATGCAAGGGAGAGGGAGGATATTTAATTCTATCAATACAGGTTTTCAAGAATTTCGGGGGTGAGATTTACATATAATCCGAACTATTCTCTTTTAAATTCTAAAAGTTTGAATGCTCTGAGTTGATTGGCCCCAGAAGATAATGCCATACCGTAAATGAGAATTAACATTTGCAAAATATACTCTGCGAGAAACGTGTTGACTAACAATGTTGGCTAAAAGTCGGAATGCATAGCACACTTTCCTAAGTTTAGAACTCCGATAATCAATATGCCAATCTATTTAAGGTTGTCTTGAATATGATGTCCTAACAATTTTGTTAGCTTGACTGTGTATTTGGGTTCCGTTTATCGAAAGCGATGTAGGAGGATTTCGTTACACTATTGCGAAATTATATGGATACTGTTTTATCAGTATTAACGATGAGACGATTTGAATGAAACCAAGACGAGAAGTTAGAGCATTGACATGTTTACACAGTAGATTTGTCATCAGCAAAGAAAACCATTTTGCAATCGGGCGTGGTGGATGACATATCATTTACATACAATAAAAAGAAGATAGCCTGAAATTGAACCTTGAGGAACTCCGCAAGCAATTGGCTTTGGTTCTGAAAGGTAATATCGACATAGTTTCTTTTCAACATGGGAAATTTCAACATGCTGATATCTATCATTCAAGAAGGAAGTTAGTCATAAATGTGGCAATTCATGAATTTCGTATGAGTGTAGTTTTGAGTGAAGAATTTCGTGATCGATTACGTCGAATGCTTTCGATAAATCCAGAAAAATACCTCGTGGATTATCTCCACGGTCAAGGGAATTGGTTACATTATTTTGAAAAAAATATATGTCGCTGTTAGTTGAAAGGGATTTCCTGAAACCGTGCTGATCATTTGAGAGAATATTATTTGATTAGAAATCTAAAAGTCTCTTATAGAAGAGTTCTTCCAGGATTTTTGAGAAACGCAATATAGATATCGATGGATAGTTTCCAACTTCACGTTTATTTCCTTTCTTATGTAATGCTTTCACTTTCGCTTTTTCAAATATGTCAAGAAACATATGACAAGGAACTATGGAAAATATGAGTTTGTGAATTTAATAACGATAACGAGAGAGGAAAATTTTGCTATAAATTCAGGTATATAATCTATCCCTGCTGAAAATTTATTTTTTAAAGAACGGATGACACTCATAACTTCACTAGCTTTAGTCTCGGAAGTGAACATAGCATGCGAAATGTGTGTGGATATATTTGGCGGACATTGATTTTGAGTTACTGATTTTGATATTTTACCTATTTTTTAGAAATAAGAATTCAACAAATTTGCGAAGTCTTTTGGATTCGATAGAATTTTGCCATCGTCTACTAGGGAAATGTTTTCTTTGCGATATTCTAAAGGGGATGTGTATTTTTTTATTAAATTCCACATGGTTTTTGCCCGGTTGATCATTTTCCATCACTTTTGCTGCATAGACGAGTTTTCTAAGAATGGATTTATATTCATGGAAATAATCATTAAATTCGGATGGTTGGTTATTGAGTTTTGAAAGTTAATGTAAATGACGTTAGTTTTTAGGAAGAAATTCTAATCCCTTGTGTGTAATCCATCGATAGTGATAGTTTATTTTAACTAATTTACATGTTATAGGAAAGCACGAGTTGTAATACTTGAAGAATATTGAAAAAATACATTGAATTTGTCGTTTGTGTTTTGACAATTATACACGTCCTCCCACATTTCCTGATGTAAAAAGATTTTTAAAAATTGTTAATTTTTTTCGTTTAACTGTCTCGTAATCTTGTCGAGGATTTTACGTGGTTTTAATTTATCTTAATAGTTCATATTTGGGCAATGTGGTCACTATACCCCGCCTTAAATACTTGAGTAGTATACATGTGTCTATTGTTGTCAAGTATCTGGTCTAGCAATGATTGAGATGAACCAGACAGGCGAGTGGGGTCGATTATCGTAGTAACAAGACTGAAGGAACTGATTAGATTATTGAACCGATTCATGGGATTGTGCGCGGAATCCGATTCACTGTGGAAATCAATATTGAAATCGCTACAGATAACAATATATTTCGTATATTTCTGTGTTTTAATACCATTTCGAATTTATTTTTTTAAATTTCGAGATCTGGTTGAAATGGTCGGTAAATACAGAAAACTACAATGCCTTTATCGGTCCAATGAAATTGCAGAGTTCGAAAATACCATCAAAGCAGAATTTCTTAAAATCTACAGTGGGGAGGATAAAAAGTCATTTCTAACGTACATGTACCGCAGTGACGATGATTACCTTTGAAATTTTTTCGACAATAGAAGCTAATTAATGAATAATTTAGAATAAAAGTACTTTTGATGTCATTATCAGAAAGCCAATGCTCTGTTAGGCATGACAAATTGAATGGATACCTTAAGAGAATTTCAATATCTGTTACTTTGTTGGATAGCGACTGAACATTATGATGAAATATATTTTTTGACGGATGCATTCAGATGGTTGAGGAGAATTTAAATTTAATTGTCATCTTCGAGCGACACATCGAAATCTCGACCGCAAGTTATAACCGCGTTTGATGGCGGAAGGAGTTGGGGTTGTGCAGGTGAAACATTTTTGGATGGGAGAGGTGAGATAAGGGGCGGAAAAAGGTCACGAACTGAAGAAATGGGAATTGGGAGAGATGGAGAAAATGCCGAGTTAGCAATAGGAGTGGTGGATTGGGTTTTTTGTTGTTGTTTTTTTTGTAGGGCTTTACGGCTCATGTAGACATCAAAGGTCATTGGAGCCCGAAAAACTTGTACAGGTAGGGAAAATGCAGTTACGCACTAGGGGGAGCCAGCATGACTCCCCGCGTGTGGGACTCGTCGAATGATTCAACCCTACCCACTAAAAACCCTCCTGATCTACAACATACCATACATATCTCACAACATACATCAAATGAAGGGGGGGCTACAATGAGGGGGGCACATAACATGAAGGGGAACAAAGAATAAGGGGGGACGAAAAATGAGGGGTAGGATAGAAAATGAGAAGAATGAGGAAAATGAAAGATACCCTAGCCNAAGAGGTGACCAAGGGAGATCAGGAAAGAGAAAGGAAGGAGCATGGTACAAGTAAGTGGTAGTAATGCCAGACTCAGCTCGGGGCCCCGTGTTCGCCAAACGTACTTACTAGATTAATGTCCCCTGGGGAGGATTTGGTGTAGTAGGAGGTTAGGTAAGGTATGTAATTAACAGAGAAGCGAAGCGTTGTTTTCCAGGCGGTCTCAGATGAAGGCCTTGCCTTCCGTGGCAGAGAGGTGGGATTGCAGATCTACAAATGTGATATTTCTGTCTGTCAGGTGGTCTTAAGAGTGATGTTTGCGTTATTAATTTCGTTTTCAAGTGTGGCATGTTTTAAGCGTGGAGGCAGGCCAGAAAGTATGGTGTCAGTGCATTGGGAGACCTTTTTGAGTTTCTGTATATGTTTACTAGGGTGAATTGATCTCCCAAATTTAAGTCATTCTGCCCACCAATAATAATTACTATGTCCCGTTCTGTGAGTTTTTCCGTGTGATTGTCCAGTTCTCTAATAACTTCAGCCGAACGAGCGTTTGACTTGAAGAAACTAGTCGCTGAGAAGTGGATGGGAACAATTGCACGCATAATGGAGGACATTTGGTGGTCATGGGAATCAGACAAAATTAGAACGCTAGATTTTTGCGTGGAAGTGTTGTCTTCGACAGTGTTGGGAAGAACAGTTTTACGTGATTTTGGACCGCTGCACTGACCAGTGCGAGGTTTGCGGAGAGAGGGTTTATGGGTTTCGGGTTGGAATAGGATGGGGTGAAAGAATTGGGTGGGGTGGGTAAAGGGGGGAAAAGGACATGTCATTTAACACGCTAAACCTATTTTGTGTCAAGAGAGGGGGTGGTGCATGTGTTTTTGATGGAACCGGGTGACTGCAGTTGAAAGGTTGACGAAATCCCTAACTTTTGTCCAACTGCCGTTAGAGTTTTAATTGACCTCCTCCAGAGCACTGATACGAGTATAGATATATTCCACTAAGTGTTTGTCTTCTGGAGATCGATTTTGAATGCGGTAAGGAATGCGATCGTGTCCATTGTCGTGACTTGGTTAATGAGTTAAAATCTTAATATATCTTAAATATTATATGAAATAATATCTTAAATATTATTTCGGAAAGGTAAAGGTTTGGTAATTTATTTTTGTTTCCGTCATTCCTAACCAATCACCAAAAGTGAGGTATTTTTAATGATATTCTGATTTCCTGACTAATTTTACAATTTATAAATTTATTATATAAAATTGTAGAATTTAAAATTAAACAGGAAATATAGGAGTACAAATTTTTCGTACAATATTGAAGCATTGAAAACATTAATGGAATGAAAAATTTGAATTATTAACTCTAGATACAAAATTATCAGGTATC
The DNA here is from genome assembly GCA_002313205.1 of Laupala kohalensis. NCBI lineage: Eukaryota > Metazoa > Arthropoda > Insecta > Orthoptera > Trigonidiidae > Laupala > Laupala kohalensis. The sequence goes on from NNCF01128613.1 coordinate 185,250, forward strand.
TAAGAAGTTACTATTTACAAGCTGTCAAAATAACAATTGCAATCGTGTCAATATATACCGTACTTGTACGCCCTTCTCTATTGGTAATCGTAATAAATTACTGACAAAAACAGTTATAAACTGCTTATGACTACTTGGAGAACAACAAACTATTGTAAATGCCATGATGCCAAATATTGTGATTATTGTGAGATATTAATTTTTTAAATTGAGGCTTTAGGGTATGATATTGAGTCATGATGTTAAGTTGCTAAGGCTGGTATTGTGCTATATATTCCTATCTCATAGATCTATTATATCGAAGGTTCTCTCAACGAGAATATAGTGTCGTAGACATAGGATCGTATTTTCACGATTATCGAAGATTGTGCATATTTCATCATAGATATTCGATAATAGATGTATGACGTAATAGCGTTTTCCATTTTCTCTTCTTAGTGTGCACTGGTGCATTCCGAGTGCAAAAATATTGTGCCATTTTACAAAGAAACAACATCAGTGTGGGAAAATGGTTGTTCCATTCGTCAATTCAGGCGCACTATCTGTGCACTGAGAGCAACCTGGCTTGCTCTAAACATTTTCTAAGTGGAGGGACGTCGTTGAGGGTAGATCCTGCGAATAACAATTCCATTATAGAGATGAGTTAATTGCCAATAATATCTTCGTCTGAAAGCTCAGATGAAGAGCAAGTTTTGTGCGTTCCAAAGGACCAAAGTTTGCATGTTTTGATCGTTAATTTGATTTCGTTATTAGATTAAATTAATAGATTTCGTTTCGTTAATCCGCTAATTTGATGATGAACTGGTAATTTTTGTATTAAATGTACATGAATACGAAAAGGTTTTTGTTGATATATTAGTAATTGATTATTGTTATTATTCAATTATTGTAGTTTCGTCAATATTTGTGGCTAACAATGGCCTTGTTTGAATCGTGCAGCAAAGATGTATCATTAACTAGCTTTCCGCTTCCCGAGTGGAGATCTCGCGCGGAGCAATGACGTATTTGTCCGGTTTTAGAGCACTCTCAGAGCAGTTAATGGAAAACGCTATCAGAAACGTGATCGTGTCCTACCGGTTTCCTCATGTACGAGCGAGTTGAGAGAAGTTCATGGCCAGACATTTCTCTTTCATTCATTTACATAGTACATGGAAAGTTTATAGTGGTAAATTCAATGGGGGNAGAATTGTTTAGTATGGCAGATAGGGGCGCCAAAAATAGAGATGTTAAGAAAAACATCAACAACAAAACATGAGGATTATTTAGAAATCTCTTAGATTGCGGTGAACCTCACCGCCAGGTAACAGATTAATCATGTTACGTCGAATGAAAATGGGAGACGTAACATGATTAATCTGTTACCTGGCGGTGAGGTTCACCGTAATCTAAGAGATTTCTATGTTTGTGAACCAGAAATGGAAAATAATACCCAAATCAAGTACTTCCTAAGGGAGTCGCCTCAGATGAGGAATCTAGTCTCTACGAGACCACCTCAGAGGTCTTTGGGTTTCACAAGTTGAATGAGAATGGTAGACGGGCCCGAGAGGCGAACGGGATGGCGCAGTTGGTAGGCGCATGAGCGCGTAGAGCTCAAGGTCCCGGGTTCGAATCCCGGTCCCGTCTCCCATTTTGATTCGACGTAACATGATTAATGAGGATTATTATTGTACTGCTATTAACGTCCATTATGTAATCTAATTAAATAAATAAAAACTTACTACCTTTGATGGACAAATAATATTTTTATTTTTTGTAAATAGTATCAGTATATGTTTCGATTATTTAATGAGACTTTAGGGTTCGCAAGCATCGAGGTCATTAGAGCCCTTATACGTTTCGACGTGGATTTGCACTGTCGCCAGGTGATCAAGACTTTAAATAATGAAAAAATCTAAATCTAACAGGATATGGCGTTTTGGATATTCATTTCTCTTATTGTGTAGAATAACACAAAACAATGCTTCATGAACTGTGCATACGTTTGATTGAAACTAATCTTAATTTTCGAGCGAAATATATGTAGAGCAAGAAGTTGTGACGCCAATGAAAACTCGAAAGTAATAGATAGTCGAACAAACTTTAAGGTAGTCAATGTGCCAGGCGCTTGTCAAGCTTGCTGATGAAAATTTCAATAACATTACCAATTCTTTTTATATTAAAATTGTGATGATAACAGTAATACTTGAATTGCAGTGTAATAAAGGCTACAAAATACTAATTATACCGTGTAAAATTAAACGAGAATGATCTCTAATTTGAATAGAAATCTCTAGTTTGTGACGGTTTTAGTTGAATAACTTTCTTACTTGTCCGGAAAGGCAAGTCAAATAACAAATTGTTATTTTTTATATTAAATTTATGACATGGTGATAGTTTTTTGTACCGATTCCATTTGAATAGAAACCGTTCCGAGGCTTCATCCATGAGAGCCCTTACAAGATGGTTTTATTCAAATATTAGCACTGTAAGGTCCAGATTGTTTACATGAGTTGATAGAAAATAGTTTTTACTTAATCATATTACATATAGATTATATATAATTATTATATATTTTATTGATGATAATATAATTATAATGTAAAAGAACAACATTATATAATTATAATATAAAAGAATATTATTATGTATTTGTAATATAATAGAATAATATTATATAATTATACATCATAATAAATTTATCAATGATTATTATAAAAATTATATATAACATATTTAATTATATATAATATAATACATTTTAAATACCCCCTCAAGATGGTTTTATTCAGATTAGCCCTGTAAGGGGCAGATTCTTTCCATAAGTTCATAGAAAATAGCATATACTTACACATAACAAAATTAAGGATTTCAAAAACTGCCACCATTCTCCAAGTGGCTCAAACTACGTTAATTATGCAATTGAAGGCTCAGAAAGCCTGTTCCAGATTGTACCTTAGTAGTCGAAGAGCTTTCTGAAGTTGTTGATTTGTCTTCTGGTGTAGTGACGTTCTGTGAGGTGTAAGCATCCGACGAGTTGAAAGGGTCACTGTCGGACTCCCCTTCAGAGCTCTCCGACGGTGCGGCACTGGGTTTCTGAGTAGGGTCTTGGAAATAAGTACACCATAGAAGCACTCGAATTAAGTCCGGCAGATTCACCAGCGACTGAAGTTGATGTATCTGAGGGATATATTACAAAATTATTCAAGAAATTGACAGGTTCAGTCCTGGTTTATCGGGTGTGAAAATCCACAGACACACCACACATTAGTAAGGTTATACAGTTTGTAGAAGATCCCATGAGCAGCATGAAATGTTCTTCGTCAATTAATTTCGATGAATACATGCAGACAAATTGAGTTCCCTCTTGCTCTGCCATCTGGTAGTGGAACACAAATTTGGAAATTTGTCCCTTAGAATCTTTTGCTTAATAAAAGTTAATTCATGTTAACCTTTAAATTGAGACGTTATTATGGATCCACCGAAATATGTGAAATTGTGACTTGCGGACGAGATACGATGGCGATATTTAGAAGCCAATTCGTTTAGGTACAGGGATTGCCCTCTCGTCACCTAGACACTCGCCAGTTCAATTCATGGCAGGGCCAGAAATAAATTGTAGCTTGTCACCTTATATAAATGTGACGATTGAAAAGTAAACCCTACCACCCACCTACTACTCCTAAAATGTCTAAACTATTATTACTAACTACTCTTATGAACAACTCCATGTGGGCCAAGCTGTTGGTAAACCCAGATAAGAGTTGGAAAACCTACTAAAAATAGCCCTACCACACACCTCCCACATCCTATCGCCCCGTGTAGGTAAGGTTCAATAACGCACTTCATTCCCCGTTTACAAATACTACAAATACGTTAATTTGGTACCTGTCAAGATCCCTGCCACACAAATTCGGGATGTACGCATTACAACATGGCGCATAACGTGAGACCAGTTACGAAATTTAGTTTCCTGTACTGCTTGTAATTATTTTGTGCTTTAAACGGTATGTTTAATATTAAACGTCTTTTGTTGATGTAATTTCTTAATATACATTTGTATTTCATCGATTTTCACCACATATTCTTTCATATTGGCTTATTGTTTAAGTAGTATTTTTATTTCTTAAATATGGATGTATTTAATTATGGACGAAATTTATTTTAAAAAAAGCAGTACAAACTGCGTATGACCACGTGGAGCACAAACTAATTTACTCTCCGGAAGCAAGCAAGGGACCATCCCATCAATTCCGATCAAGGGCCCTAAGGCAGAGGCGGATTTAAAGATTTCAGCAAAAATTTCTAAATAAGATCAAAAGTTAGCTAATGTTATAATACTAATAAAATAACATTAGTATTATGACATGTTTGTAATTTAACACAAATTTATTTTACACGGGCGAATTATTATCGAACTAAAGATTATTCTGAGTATACTGTTTATAAATCATACGAATTGAAATAATACTAAGTTCATGAATTCTTGTTTCAATAAACGCGCCCCTAGACAAAAACCTAGAGAACATACGTAAGAAATCCGCCTCTATCCGAAGGAAAACCGGAGAAAAACCCGGGCCAAGATGGGACTACAGAATTAATGTACACAACAGTACCAAAGTTGAGTACATAAAGCTGAATAAATATGAGTCATTAGACAACACAATCATGCAAGAAAATAATTTTTGAAATTACTACAGCAACTACGTTGTTTTAAAAGTACTACAGCAATGGCGTGATAAAGTACAAGACGGATTTAAGTTTTATTAAAATCAATAAATTCTTTTACATTGTAGAAGCACTGGGGCGGGAGGTAGCTTTTAACCGCGGATTTGAAGAGATTCATTTTCATAATATCCTTTATATTTGTGGGAAAAGGAATTATATCGAACGATTCCCGAATTATATGGTCCCTTTTGGCAAAGAGTGGTTGACTCTCTAGGGCGATGAATATTATTCCTATTGCGAGTATTGTGTTCATGAACGAGACAGTTTCGTATGAAGCATGAGTGGCACTTCAGTAATTTGGTCTTAACAAGCACGGCCGTTTCATAAATATAAAGGCAGGGAAGTGTTAAGATATTTAATTCCTTAAATAAAGGTTTATCCGAACTATCCTCTTCTAAATTCTGAAAGTTTACTTGCTATGACCGGAATTGCCCAGAAGATAACGCTGTAACGTAAATGCGAGTAAGCGTTTGCAAAATTTACGTAACAGGAAATACGTGGACTAACTAAGTTAACTAAGATTCGGAATGCGCAACACAATTTGCTTAATTGAGAATTAAGATTGTCAACGTGACAATTCCATTTGAGAATTTTGTATTCGTAAAAGTTTTTAATTGTATTCCGTTTAACGAAAGAGAAACCTGGGGTAAATATTTTGTGACATAGACACTGTTTAGTCAGAGTTTACAATGAGCCGATTTCCATGGACCCAGCCGAAAGCTTAGACAAAACTTTTTGAGCGTTGGCGTGCTTACATAGTAAATTAGTGTCATCAGTAAAAAGAACCATTTTGCAATCTGATGTGGATGACTTTGGTATAGGACATTTCTTTGGTATAGGACATTTCCATCTATTTTTTAAATAAGTAGTTAGCCTTTGATGTGGAAGTCCGCAAATGCCTAAAGAGAGCAATTTTGAAAGGAGAATTTTGTGATCGATGACATCGAAAGCTTTGGATAAATCAAGAAAAACACCTTCAGGATTTTCTCCACGGTCAAAAGATGAGGTAACATCGTTTAAGAAAGAAAATATGGCGCGTGTAGTGGAAAAGGATTTCCGAAAAATTATCGTTGGAGAGAATGTTATTTTTTGATAAAATCTAGAAGACGCTTATAAAATATTTTTTCTAGGATTTTTGAGAAAGTGGGTAGTAGAGATATTGGTCGGTAATTTCCAATGTTAAGTTTGTTTCCTTTCTTGTGTAAAGGTTTCACTTTAGCTCTCTTCAATATGTTGGGAAACACCCCTTCCGATAAAGAACTATTAAAAATATTTACGAGTGGATTTAATATAGCGTGGGACGAAGATTTAACAATAAACTGAGGTATATCATCTATGCCTCGTGAAAATTTGTTTTTTAAGGAGCTGATGATTCCCATGACTTCACTGGCGTTAGTTTCGGAAGTGAACACAGAATAGGGTACATGGATGGATATAATTGGAGGTCATTGATTTGAAGATATTGCGTTCGTTTTTTTACCTACTTCTGAGAAATAAGAATTAAACAAATTTGAGATGTCCTGAGGATTTGATAAGATTTTGCCATCGTTTAGCAGAGAAATAATTTCTTCGCGATTTTCAGAAGGTGACGTGTAGTTTTTAACAATATTCCGCATGGCTTTCGTCCGGTTCTTCGATTTTAGTACCGGCCTGTCGTTTTCCATAACTTTAGCTGCATAGACTACTTTTCGAAGAGTAGTCTTATATTTAGAAAAATAATCATGGAATTCGGGTGGTTGGTTATAGAATTTTGAAAAATAATATAAACAGTATTTGTTTTTTGAAGAAATTCTTATCCGTTGGGTTATCCATCTATTGTATTTCTGTGTTAATTAACTTGCGTTTAATGGAAAAAGTAGAGTTGTAATGTTTTAGGAATATTGAGATAAATACATTGAATTTCTCTTCAGTATTTTGGGTATTGTAAACATCTTCCCAAGTTTCCTCGCGCAAATAATTTGTAAATATGGATAGATTTGTGTTATTAAACTCTCTTGAAAACTTGTAAAGGATTTTAAGTGATTTTAGTTTATTATTAATAGTCAATACTTGGAGAAGGTGATCGCTGTATCCGGCGATAAACACTTCAGAGAGATACGAGATTCCATTGTTGACGATAATTTGATCCAGCAATGTTTGAGATGAGCCGGAGAGGCAAGTGGGGTCGTTTATTGTAGTAGTAAGGTTGAAGGAGTCGATGATATCTTTGAATCGATTAATTCGTGAATGTGGGGAGTCGGACGTACTCAGGAAATCTATGTTGAAATCACTATATATAACGATAGATGTAGTAGATTTACGTGGAATATGTTTTAAAATAATTTCGAAGTTCCGAAGAAAATATGTTGTCTAATTGAGGAGGTCTGTAATACACAAAACAATAATACCGGTGATCTATAACCGGCATGGCATGTTGTTGAGGAAACTATTGATAATTGACGTCATCAGAAGGACTAATTTCAGAATGATCTATGCCTAGCCAGAATAAAACAAATATATAAAAACCAACATTAACGTCTAACCTAAAACGTTAATTAAATTGATTAATAATAAAAGACTTGAATCCCAATTTGAAATAAACAGCAATGGTTTATTGTGTAATTAATTAGTTTGACGTAAAGTCAGCAAACATTAACACTTTCACAATAAGAAATATAAACACATAAAATAAATCATGATTTGTGTTGAATACACATAAATTAGAACATGGTTGGATTAAAATATGTAAACAAAGTGTCACATTAAAATCCTGTAGAACCAGAGATTAGAACAAATAAAAGAGGACAAAATATAGAATGATTAAACATACCATTATGGATTTAACACATGTCAATATAATAATATCAACCTTAGTTGAGTATGTTTGACATGAATATGAAGTTAATTTAATGAAGGTCTCGTCAAAGATTTAGTAATTGTTAATGGCAGTGAACATTGAAATCTTGTCGTACGGACAAAGTTACGAGACAGTCTCAATTTCTACGGTTGTCTTGACTCGTGGCCGATCTACTCACTGTTACGTTCGCTGGGAGCAGCGTTCAATGATTCGGAATCCCACCACACTGACGGTTCACTAGTTCACAAATAACTTTGACGAAAATCTTGAAAAGTTTGACTTTAGTTATTACACTGAATTTATGGAGTTTATAAATGTTTAATTTTCACAGAATAGACTCGTGATAGTTATACTTGTAAACAATAAGACACTTGACATCGCATGTGCGTATTAAAGTACACGGCGAGAGCCAGCACAATTCGCGTGCGTCTTTGGTGGCATCAGAGAGCGAAGTGAGTCTCCTTCGTCTTGAGTATCTACCACCACTTGTCTCAGTTTTTATAGCACTTTGATTGGTGGAATGTCTGTTATTTATTCATTTGTCACCTTTTTATTAATGTAGTTCATTCTAGTAGCATTCCTTTGTCATGGATAGTTCTGGAATGCTGCTGATTGTTGAATATTTACAAATGTTTAATAAATAGTTTATTGTTCATAAATAGCACTAGTTCCCCATTGCACATATTGTTTGGGGTAATTTATTATGTAGCTCCGCTACACCGGTGTCGGTCAGATTAACTGCAGAAAATTCGAACTCACTATCAACGCAGAAGTTCTCGTAGCCTGACAGTGAAGAAGATAAAATATCATTACGAACGTAGATATATGTACCTCCGTGGTGAATTTTTCCTTCATAATTTTGCCGACAGTAAGAACTTGCTTAATAATAATTAGAAATAGCAGTATCAGTGATTTTGTTAGTTGAAAAGTCAATGTTCTGTGAGGCATAGCAAATCGAATGGATATTCGTGTACCAGAATTTCAAGATCTGTCAATTTGTATGAAAGGGATTGGACATTATTATGAAATATAATTATTTTATTTTCGCAAAGAGTTTGTGATTCTCGAGAAGCGGAATCAAAGTTAGATTGTGGAGGGGTATTTGAATTTGGTACAGCTTCTAGTCCCGGATCAAGTCCGCACTCTGCACCTGAACGCGATTGTCACCTTCGAGTACCACATCGTGCTCTTGAGCGCAAGTTGTAACTGTGTTTGGGGGCGGGAGGAGATGTGGGTATAGCTATTGATGAGGACGTGGGAGATGAATCAATAGTTGAAAGAACGGGGATACGGGAAGAAGTGAGTGTGGAGATAGGAGGAGGTGGTGATGAGCTAAGAGCAGAGGGAGGTGAGAAAGTGAAGTAGGAGCAGGAGAAGGTGCAGGAGTGGGTAAAGGGGCAGGTGGAGTATGTGAGGTCATGTGTGAAGCTAGCAGAGAACCGAGGTGATGTTTCCTAGACGGTCTCAGATGTAAACCGTGCTGGGTAAAGTCCTTGGCTCTCAGGTGTGGTTGCAAATCAAAAAATTTAATTGTGTCTGCCAGGTGATGTTTTAGGGAGATGTTTGCCAGGTTAATTTCGTGGATTATTTGTGGAACGTTGAAACGTGGAGAATTGCTATGTTTGTGTGCTAGAGCGTACTATGTTTGTTTGCTGAGAGGCCGTTTTTAGTGTTTGTACATGTTCAAAAGCGCTGAAATGTCCTCCCAAGTTAATCGTTTTACCCACCTATGATGATTACTGTGTCCCACTCTGTGTCTTATTGTAAGTGTCCAGTTCTCGAATAACTTCAGCCAAACGAGCGTTTGGCTTGAAGACACCGGAAACTGAGAACTGGTTGGGAAGCTATCGACGAAAAACGGAGGACATGTGGCGACAGTGCGAATCAACTAACACGAGCACGTTTGATTTTTGCGTGGAAGTGTTGGTTCATCTCTGGGTAGCACTACTTTACGTTGATTTGGGCGGTTGTGCTTACCAGTGCGTGGTTTGTGAACAGATTTAGGTACTGGACGGGAAGAGATGAAACGGGTAGGAAGATTATGTAGGGGAGGAAACTTGGACACGTCATCTAAGACACTCAACCTATTCTGAGTGTGGAGTTGGGATGGTGCATGTGTCGTTGGTCTAACTGGGTGATAGCAGTTGGAAGTACGGCGATAATTCCTGACTGTAGTCCAACCGCCGACCGTGTTCTTATTGACCTCTTCCAGCGCCCTGATCCGTGTCAATATAATGTACCAAGTCATTGTACGTCTTCTGAAGATCAGCTTTGAATAAGTTGAGGAATGCGATAGTGTCCATTGTTGTGAGTTGGTTGGCAACTTAAAGACAAAATCAAATGAGAATACACGAAAAATGACAACTAACACTGAATCAAGGATATTAGTATATAATAAATTTATTACTACTGAAGTTACAAATTAGATATTAAATAAACAAAAAATAAACACACCGACGACTAAAATGTTTGAAATAATTGGACTGGAGGTTAATTAATTCGATATTAACTACTCTATATTATGTTAAAATGTAAATAAATACGAAAAAATCACGAAAAACTAATTGTAAAATGATGTAATAATTCTATGAAATTATGACGAAGAAACTTGGGTGCAACAATGGGGCAGGACTTCTTTGAAGGTTTAATTATTATGTGATAGAACATGCACGATAAAATCTATATGCACCCTAATGTTTACTATTGATGTACCAAGAAACTAAATGAATGATCCGTTTGTGTTTACGTAAACTTAATTAACATCGTATTTAGATAGTTTGTTATAACTATTGAATTAATCTAATCTATCCAGCATGATGTATAAATTACCATATTTTGGAAGTTTCTTTCACCGATAGCTTCCATATGCAGTGCGAACAAATCAAGTTTCTTGAGTACATTTAAATCAACTACAAGTAGGTCTCCGTCTACCGTTCGAAGAAATGCATTCCTGTCTCCCTGCAAACATTAAAAGCAATCACTGAATCATATTTTTGGTCATGATGTAATTAAAATAGTTTCTCTCTGACTTCACACACCGCCAAGTAGCACATGCAAAGTATGGTATGAGGAAACATTTTAAATTTAATTAATTTAATTTTTAACGCAACTTTCCAATTATAGCTCGTAAACAAAACAGCAATAAAAAGTCTCAGATAAATAAAAATATCTTAAAGTTATAACATTTTAAAGTTATAAAACACGACATACTACAGTTCAATCAGTTTAAAAATGTTTATTCCCTAACCTTACAAAGTATATGATGCCTACACATCTGCATACTGAAAAGGAGTTATCCTAAAATCTCATCTTGCTCCTTGAACTCTTTGCAATTCACTTATTGGCTGATCAGAACAAAGAACCCTTTTTTTGCGTAAACATAATTCGCCGTATCTAAAAATCGAGCGACGTACGGAAATACCGTTTAGCAATATGTACGTAGAAAGTTTTGCACAAGAAAATGTTTATATTTATGTTTTCAAATTTTTGAATTTTGAGAAATCGGAAGTGAGTAAATGAAATCGGAAAGAACTGTCCAGATATAGATTCCCAATACAATTCAAAGCCAATTCTCAAGTTTGCACCAATTAGTTCGTGAGTTGAAAATCCTTAACACCCCCACTTATACACATGACATTGGACATCATCGCCAAATTTTAAAAATAAAATCTCCTGGAGGCAATTCGTAAAGATCCGAAGAGATCTAAATATTTTGCTTTTCAACCAATTATTATAATTTCCACTTTCCTTATTCATTCTGTATAATAGAAAGTAAAAAAGGTACTACTTTTCTCTCCAAGAAATTAAACTTTCTTAGTTGTATTAGAGGCAGCAGTATAATGTATGTAACAATGTAAGGTTTTTTGTGAGTTTGACCGAAACATGCGAGAGTCCAATAAAAATCTTGTCATCGTTCTTTTACGCTAACACAGTCCATCAAGCGACTTGAATCGATAAAAACAATTACACTTATGTCCTCCTCAGTGAGCGCATGCATGTGAACGAAGAGAAAAATGAAAGAACCTTGAAGGTATCGATGAGGATGCGTCGATTAGGTTCCAGACTTCGTAAAGCCACTTCTTTGAAGAATCTGTTTTGGAGATCGTCTAGAGTTTCTTCGTGAGAAGCTTTCACTTCCTCTGTGGTCTCTTCCCTGCAAACAGAGAACTCCTTCTGTGAAGGTATTAAATCCGCCTTGACTGAAGTTGCCAATTATTCACGAATTTTGGAAATACTCACCAAAGTAGTTCTTATTAATTATTGTCTTATTCTACCGATTTTTTAAATATTGGACGAGAACAATTATTTTGTGACTTTAAAACAGGATAGATNATTATTTTGTGATTTTAAAACAGGATAGATTGTCGTTCGATTCCTTCTTTGACAAGGGTCGCATTGTCTTCAGTCACATGTTGCAGTTGCCATTTCCGTTTGAAGAGTATTTTCCACAGGTTTTGGTGAGTTATTCTTGTAAATGCCCCGTAAGATATGAAAATCTTCACGTCATTGCGTTCCTATTTCCATTTGCTATGTTTTAGTAGTATTTTTGCTCTGCTACGTCGGTACTTTTGCTAGAATATGAAAAACCGTAAGTCCGCGAAAGTTTCTCCATATACCCATAGTAATTTAAAGACAAATAGTTCAAACTTTTGCACCTTAAGGGTACGAATATTCATCGCCACTGA
>NNCF01128613.1:212251-238398 GCA_002313205.1 Laupala kohalensis
AGTTAATGCTATGTGTATGTAAAGGAATGTCGTTAACTGCAGTTTCAAGAAGTTGATTTGAAAAGAAAAAAATTACGACAAAGGGACCCGCATTCCCTGCTATTTCTCTTCATGGGCCCCTCCCAGAATCAAATTCTAGATCCGCCACTGCTTAGCATCACGATTGTCAGTGGCAAAGGGACTAAAGTTTAGTACACATGAGAAAAATGTGGTATGATTAGATTAGTATTAAATACTCAAACTGTTATAAAATTATTTCACCGTGTAGCTCTTGACATGGTGTCATTACAATTTTATTTATACAACACACAATGTGTCGTGGTAAAAATTGAGAATCGACCCGTTTCCCAGTAAGAATGGCAGAGGATTGCATATTATTGTCGATACCTAGCTGTTACCGATGTTGGGAACTTTTTCTGAATTAAAACGCAGATTTCTAGATTTAATATTGAAAAGTTATAAAAAAGGCACTTAAACTCAAGTGCTGTATCATGCTAGTAGCCATAAAAAAGAGCCCAATTTGTAGGAAAGAACCGAGGAAAAGGCGTGAGGGACCATACTCATGTATAACCACGGGGATGGTAATAATAGCTCTGTCTGACAGAACTTGAAGTGATTTTAACAGCCAAATACAATCGGTGTACATTAAAGAGGTCGTGCAAATAAGTGTCTCTCTCCCACTTAGTAATATCTTACATGATGCACCTTGGTGTTGCACCATTTAAAACTTATTCTTTATTTTATGGGGCGTTTTATAATATTTAAAGTTTGTCACTCTATTCCATGAACCGTTCAGTGAAAGCATAGAGCGATGAGGAACAAACAATTAAGATAGTGTATCAAAATTTAACCCCCCTTTTTCAAAAATCATTTTTTTAACGGTTGGGGAAAGGAACGGTTTCGTTATTATTACGTTATTCTATGATGCAGTGGGTACCTTTCAATCAAAGAATCTGTCGAGATGTTACTTTCTGATAACATAACTCGAACATCAGGTGATTATGACCGCATAAAAGGACCCTCTTTTAAACAATAAATTCAAATGTTCACCATTTTGTCAATATAAAGTTTACCTCTACGCGTACCGGAGCGTGCCATTACAAATAAAGCACTGATCATAAAGAGGAAAGCGTACCATAAAAACTGTCGTGCGAAACCTGTCCATGGATGATTTTACTCATATAAATTGTCTTTTAATTTTGTTGATGTGAAAACCTATATAGAAACACACCCTTTCGATGTCACTCGGCAGTATTGTTCGGGGTCCCATTTCAGTGAAGAGTCAGAGGCGAAAGACGAGGAGCATGGGCTTAGAGGCCTCAGGGGCACGGAGATATCGAAGCCTTCGGATTTTATCTGTGATCACACACAACATTTCTGTTAACACTTTTGAGTAATTTAAGGGCTGTTACACAAGTGACACGTCATTTGTGGCCAGCCAATTGTTGCGAAGAGTGACCGAGGTCGTCAAATAGCTTGTCTATATACAGTAGAACCCCTCTTAACCGGTCTCAGATGAATCGGTGTATCCCGTGGAACGTATTTTTTTCTTCCATCTTTCAGCGTTTAATGGCTGTCAGCTTACTCAAGCATTGATGGATTGATTGACGGGCCTTTCCAGATACGTTCCTGGAAGGCGAAACGGGGAGACGCNAGGGGGGACGCGACGTTAGGAACGCAATGTGTTAGTGTTGTGGTAGGCAGAACGAAGGAGAGGAGTTTACCAGTGTGTTTCTCCTCTTGCTCTGTCTATTTTTCTATGAATCAATAGGTACGTATGTAGCGGTAGCTACATAACAAAACGTTGACTTATAATTGCCAAAGCCACTCCTACAAACTCATACGTACTACAGGAGCCCTGGTTGATTATATAAAAATACCTATCAACTAAAGTTATTGATTTAATATCAGATATTCAGTCTACTGCGCGTTATCATGCGAACCACACACGCTCAGGCAACTAGCGTAAATTCAGTGATAAACTCGTATTGTATGTGCAACGTTATTCTATGTGATATAAAACTCCACTCTGATACATGTGAGTAACTTCTGTTTTATCAGGAACTGATTCATTTCTCAATTCTACTTCACGACTACTGACAATGTACCTTAACATGTAACTAATTATGTACATTTACTTAGTCTTCAGTAAATCACTTGTTCTTATAATTGAATTTATATCATCGTAATTTCTGACTAGACAGATTTTAGCTTCTCTTGTATAAGGTTTTGTGGGGAATTTATCTGGAACACGCTCAGCGTAATCAAGCACTTAGAAAGATGAATAGCTCCCCAACACGTATGTCATTCAATTTGTCTATAAATCAATATTTTCGTGTTCGTTTATGTATGCATGCACATACAGTACAATAAAACGAGGTGCAATGACATTTGCGTCTTTATTCGTGAAAGCTGATGAAATTGTAGGCTCTGTTTGAACGAAAATCGATGTTTTACAGAAACCTCGGATTAACCGGCAAAACAGGTGACCGGTCAGGGTCTCAGTCCCGTTCAAATCGGTTAAGTGGGGTTCTACTGTAGGAGCCTATTACACTAAGGCCACTAGTGGTTGACGGTTGCCCAACTCCGTCACCGCTCCATCACTCAATGATTGTTGACGTAGGACTATGTTATTGGACGATCTCGGTCACAACTGACCGGCCAATAGTGGTCTAGTGTCATTGGGCCCTAAGATTTAACGTTTTCATCTGTTAACACTTTTGTGTAATCCACAGGGAATCACAGCCTCATGGATGAGGAATATAGTATTTGTTACGTACGTGTTCTCGGAATCTTTCGAAGTGACTTTGGAAGTTGACACCTCAAAAGTCCAGATGCTTATAAATGTGAAGAAATCTAGTTATACATTGTTTCTTTAACCAAGAACCGTATTTAGACATGGGCAATGGCCTTGGTCTGCAAGCTATTGGGGGCTGTCAAATTTCCATGTCTAATTGTGTAGTTTTGTTCATAACACATCATTATACGGTACTATACATAGTTATGGGTACATATAAACTTGCAAATTTGACTATAGCGTATAAATGTGTCTGAATACTTACTGTCGTCATTTCTACATGACGCTCCTTCTTAGTTAGCCCTCGCCATAGCTCAAACTCCCGATTTAATTCTATTTCCTCTTCTTTCGTTAATTTATTTTTGTACGATTGCCGCCACTTACTGCGTGTTTCGCGATGACTCGTCTTACTTTTCGGCCGTCTGCAACAAAAGACTCACTCCAATGGTCATTGTTCCTTCTTTAGGTAGAATACATGACAAATTACAGACCCGACCTCCCAAGCGACTTACATCTAGTAAGTACGTGTTTGGCAAACACGGGGCCCCGAGCTGAGTCTGGCATTACTTCCACTTACTTGTCCTTTCTCTTTCCTGACCTTCCTTGGTCACCTCTTTTTCTTTTCGATCCCGACGCTATTAGGTTGAGAGGAATAGGGTACCTTTCATTTTCCTCTTTCTTTCCTTTTTTCCTTCTTTTCTTTATTTTTTTTATATGTAATGTTTTGAGATATGTTTTGATATATTGTAATTCAGGAGGGTTTTTAGTTGGTATGGTTGATTCATTCGGCGAGTCCCACACGCGGGGAGAGTCATGTTGGCTCTCCCTAGTGCGTAACTGCATTTTCCCTACCTGTACAAGTTTTTTAGGGCTCTAATGACCTCGGATGTCGACGAGCCGTAAAGCCCCACAAAAAAAATCAGACCCGATGAGAGGGGGAGGGGCTCCCGGTGCTGAAATCCCGGGGCCAGGTGCCCCAAGAAGGCCTGGCACGGCAGGTCTGATTGTTTAATTTTTACTTAGGTGTAAAATTTATCCTGTGTACACATGTTTCTCGAGAATGTCTCGAACGATTTTTCTGAAACTCAAAGACTAAATGTGTTTTGGAATGTCTCAGTTCATCTGGTTTCGTATCCCTCTCGCCTTCTGAATGAAATTCAATATCCGTGACTGAACTATAAGAATTACAATTAGTTCTACAAAAACTTTATCATTACGGTAAGCGTTAAAGAGCGTTGTTGTGTTGTGGTGGAGGCAGTAAGGTTAGAGGGAGCCGGGGGGGGGGGCAGAACGATATATGTCCCCGGACCCTGTTATGTCTGTCCACGGTCCTGATTACATGAAGAAACATTAAGTTTTTTCGCCAATAAAGATATAAGACCACAGAGAATGCAACGAAAATTAATAAGTAAATTATGCATGTCCCACATATTAACCTCCATACTACACAACAGCAATGCAATTGCTTCCTTAGAAAGATTTGTGAATGGATTGATTCGCAATTTATTGTGCTTCCCATAAATGAAATAAATATTCAGAATCAGTTCTAAAACTAAATAGAAACAAATTTGATAAAAAAAACTTCAAAAATGAAATTACTTTCTCTCACTTTCTTTGACAAATGACAGTGGGTATTTGTCCAAAAATTAATATTGGACCGGTAACTTAGAAATATTAAATGGCAACAAATGGTAACTTAGAAATGTTAAATGGGAACCCTACTTTTTTATAACACATTTTTAAATTATGTAGATAAACAGTAATTTTTGTCGCATATGGTACAGCAATCAAAACAAGATCAACTCTCCGCCAACTTTCACGAAATAGTTATGTACAGGACGCGTTGTAACTAGGGCCCAGGACCTAGACACCATGGATATAGAAATATTTTTATTTCAGTGGTCTCACTCCTGACTAGTAAGATGATTGTAGTACTTTTTGCAACTGCATTTCCCACATTTTTTTCTGGTTGCGAGAGACTCCTAGCGACACGTACAATTTCTTGAAACTAATAACCCTTTTGAGCCAGAAATAATTTTACCGTCGACTAATCTGTTCTTTACGCAAATCTATGTGGACACCGGAACTGTCTGATGGGCACGGCCCACCCGGCACCCCCATTAGTAACGCCTAGGTTTCCCCGGATTTGTCCTAGTTTGATGGGTGTTCGGAGAGCGTCCGACCGGTTTTCTTTACCATCCGGAGTTTTTAAATAAGCCGAACAACGAAGACTATTTGTCGCAATCGTTCAAAATTCGCACGCAACATTGCTAAAGCGATTACTTAAGATAGAATCACTCAATTAATTTCAAATTGGTTATTATAATTATTATTGTGACTAGAATTATCTTATGTTCTATGGACAAGATAAAATAATGTTTGTTCTGGAATTGTATTAATTATTTAAGTAATGACATGTAATGAGTCATTTTTTTATTGTGAAGGTTAGTAATCATTTTACATAATAATGTCCGGGTTGAAGTTCCAAAATCCGGGGTTTTCGATCTCCTAGTCATAGATTTGATATTTTATTGATGGCAATCCTAGTTATGCCAATCACTGCACGTTAAAACGTACTACGCTTATGAGAAAGTATGAGGGCCGGTCTTATCCCGATTGTATTCTTATGTGTACCTGGATCTAGAAGAATGAGTCTTTCTTAGCTTGCGAGGGCGCTGTAAACCCGATTTTTTGGAGACCCTAGACGAAGGACACGCGGAGGTGGACGATTCCTTACGACCGAGGTCGCAGCACGTTGCGAACACGGGGTCTTCCAATTCTGTTTCCTCTTCCATTTCCCTCTCTCTCTGAATCTTCTACACTAAGACTCGTCGGCTAATTAATATCTGTAACTGTGCAACGTCTTCAACAAGGTATTGAGATTTTTTCAACAATGCTTTGATCAAACATTAATCCATTACTAAAGTCTAGCTGCTGTACGAAACTGCCAACCTACTCAATTGATTCCTCCTATGTCGTACATTACTCGATTTAGTGATATTTTCATCTCATACGTTGTATTCACTACAGCCAACCTTTACAAAATACCCCTAGGAGAGCCTATCCTTAGAAACCCCTTTTTTGCCTTTGTAGAGTGACACAAAATTAATATTCCTATTAATAAAATACATTGCATAAATTATCCAAGAAATCTTAATTTTTTAATCTACTTTCAACGAAATTCATTTTACGGTAGTCTGTGTTGTTTCCATAGCGTTGGTACACCCATAAGGTAGTGTAAGTGCTACCAAACTATGATTTTAATATCAAACGACAATCTGAGGCAGTCCAAGTCTTAACGAGAGTCGGGCTTTTTGTTCTAAAATATTGGTGGTGGCTGACCTGAAACACCATTCGAGTAAGGGGATAATAAACTAAGTTACTCTCCGGAAACAAGCAACGGACCACCTCATCAATAGCGATCAAGGACCCCAGAACAGTGGCAAATTTAAATTATAAAAAGTTATCTATTAATTACGTACTTTTATCCATTTATTACTCCAAAGTAATATGTAGATATTATGTGCAGTAAAAATTCGAGATTAATAACAAAAGTATTTATGACATTCCCGCCAACGGAAAACCCGTCACTATCCGAAGAAAACCGGAGGAAAACCTGTCACTATCCGAAGAAAACCGGAGGAAAACCTGGACCAGGATGGACAGACATTTGCAAAGGCTAACGGTGCCATTCCACTAAGACTCTCCTGTGAAATTATTTTCCATATAGTAACAATAAAAGGAAGATTTATTACTTAAAAAAATGCAGTATGTCCATTGAAAGCAACGGCCAAAAATAAACGAATTATTTCAAAAATATAATTTTTAAGATATATTTATGAAAGCTGTCATTTATGTTAATGCATTGTTTATGGAAAGAAATGTCTTAAATTTCAATTTCAAGAAGTCAATTTTTAAATAAGTTCCAGCGGAGGGATCTGTACTCCCTGGTATTTATCTTTATGGATCCCTTCCTCAATCCACCCCTGATAAGGAACTTGGCAGTAATGTACGATAATAAAATTAGTACAGGAATATATTTCGGAGCAGTAATCAAAGTAATATAGTAAATTATTTTCAAGTTTTCGTAATGCTAATTATAACTATTCATTGCATTTATGTTTACGAAACTATTCATTGCATTTATGTTTTAAAACTCAATAATTAAAGTGCCACTCTTGCTTTTCAAGAGACTGCCTTGTACACACCAAAAACAATCACTCCACATGAGGATAATATTAATGATCCTAGTGTCTCAACCATTTCCAAATTCCTGCAGTAACAACGCAGAACGGTTGATGATATCTTGCAAAGAAATGAGGATGAAAACTGAATGGAATCCGTATTCCAAAAGCGGTTGGTCGCAGAAACTGAGCAAACTAGAAAGACGCCTTGTCAGGAAGGTACAGAAAAATCAAAAAAGTAAGCGCCCATACAATAGCAACAAATGCAATGGGAGTGTGGGAAGGATGTGCATCCCAAGAATGTCTGGAGGGCACTGAATAACCAAGGATACAACTGCAGGGTAGTGTGTAGAAAACCTCTCACTAGCAAGACGAATGGAAGAAAAGGTTAAACTTTGCTATAGAGCATGATAGTGGTGGAATAAAGTGATTTTTGCATACGAAAGTAAGTCCTGTGAGCAGCAATCAGGGGGCAGGGTCCCCGTGTGGTGCAAGGCAAATGAGAAACTTAGGAAGGATAATTTGCAGACCACTGTAAAATATGGAGGGAGCGTCATGGTATATATTCTGCTGCCATGGGGTTTAGAATTCTGCAGTTTATAGAGGACACAATAACAAAAGAGAGTAGCTGGTTATTTTAAAGGAGAAACTCCATAAGAGTTCTGAAGCATTGGGCACTAGACAATCTTCCAAATTTTATTAAGATAATGACCCAAGACACTAGGTTCATTTAGTGCACTTGTGGCTGCCTTATAATTGCCACAAAGTGATTGAAAAACCACTACAATCTCCGAACCTCAATACCATCGAAGAAAGGCCAATTTCCTCTACAGAAGAGTTGAAGAGAACGCTGGAGGAAGAGTGGAATTAATCAGCGCCAACCTTCACTATAAAAAAACTACAGCAAACATGTGGAACCATTTACATGAAGTCATTAAAAAGAAGGCTGATCAAACCAACATTAAGGCTGGTTTTTGTGTGTGTGTGTAAATGAAGGTCAAAATTGTAAGGAACTGAATTTTTTTGTGATGTGCTTTCTTTTGTTAAAATGCAATTATATTTAATTATTCAACATTAATAATTTTGTTTAATTTTTCTTACACTAAGTATTCAGAAATGTTTACAGATTAAAATACATTTTGTTTTCTTCTTCCTTGGTTTCATTTCTATTCATAATTTAACAGAGAAAATAAAAATCAGTGACTTTATAAGAGTGACCGAAAAGTTTGGGAGTGACAGTATTATGATCCATGAAATCAGAGATTAACAATAAAAGTATTACTGATACTAAGGTCTGACATTAGTGGGTCTAAACATGACCCCACCTCGAACTGAGTGAAAACCGGAGTAAAACTCTGGCCAGAGATATTATGCACCAATGTGCCCAGATAAAAAGTAATAATAAAAAATAATAACTGAACACCAGTGCATGAAAATAATTTTGTATTTTAATCAGTTATAAAAAGTACTATAGCAATGTCCTGTATGAGGAACCCTTTTCATGATGGAAGATTGCCAACTAAGGCTGCTCAATAGTCATATTTCGTCCTCTTTGTGCCATCCTTCCATCATAAATCACAAAAAAGTTTCAGTAAACATGCAGATCCGTTTATGCAAAGTCATTTAAACAAAAAATAAACAAACCAGACATTATTATCTTTATTTTTGTTGTAAAGGAAGGTGAAAATTGAAGTGACCGAATATTTTTGTAAGACACTTAATCTTAAAATGCAATTATATATTTTTAACTCAAATTAATTGAGTACTTTGTTGTTTTTTTACATTTTGTTTGCAGAAATGTTCACATATTAAAAATCTTTTCTTTTTTTTTGGTTCTTCCTCTGTTCCATTTTTATTCTTAATTTAACAGAGAAAATTAAAATCAGTGATTTCATGAAAGTGACCAAATATTTTTGATAGTGACTAGTTAAGATTTATTAGCAATATTTTCAAAGTAATAAATTGACAACAGTTCTTTTATAGACTATTAAATAAAAAATTGTTAATAATTTTAGATATTAACTTGCAATTACTTATATATTTGTTCTTTTTAGACTGGTGTTGCGTGTCATGATTTTGCCTTGGGGGAGCAGAAATATAATCCTCTGTCTTTAGGCCCTTTCATCATATTTGATGGGATGATAAATTAAATTTTTATTTTTCTTGAAAAATATGCATTGATCATTTTCAATTATTGTACATGGAATATAATGAAAATGGGGTTTCACATTCAATACTTTACTTGATAAAATTCATTGTAAGTTATAATAATTATTATATTTACTAATCATAAGTTGCTATACATAATTGACAATAGATTAAAATATAGGGAATATACCATTATTGTTACATTTGGGAAAAAAACAAAAACTATGGCCTCAAAGGCATTGAGGTTCCTTTTTTACATTAAATTTAATTGTTCAAAAACAGGCTATTTAAATAATTACAATGATTAAACTAAAAAGATCCCTCTGATAGCATGTAGGATACAATACAAAATACACTACGAGTATATTGAAATGAAATCTTAAACCTTACATAATACTAAAGTATTTATAATAGTGCACTGCAACAAACAACTTTTAATTCTTAAACATAACTAGACCTTTTGCTTGGTATGATAAGTTCAAATATGAGGTAATAATATATTACTTTATTTTTACATATTTGTAAGAAAATCAGTATTTCATACTTCAGTTTGGGAACAGTCAGTAACAGCCAACAGTTTTCTTAATTTAGTTTTATAGGTATTAAGAATTTCAGGCAAGTTTCCTCTTTATAAAAAATGTTCAATACTTGATACAAAAACTTATCTTAAAGGTAAAATTCATTTATCAACAAATAAAGGGTGGGAGGTACCATTTTGCATTTCTTCATAGCAAATGATTTTGCTAAATAAAAATAGATTTAATATTTGCACTAACGCACGACATTAACAGGAAAGGCCATGATCAATCCTACTATGTACAAGCGAAAAATATAAGGATTGCAATCGTTCCTTATGAGAAGCGGGTTTAAGCACAGGTTACATTGGCATGCACCTAGGGGCCTGCAGCACAAGAAATCCTAACACTTTGCAAATTAATAAAACTATTTCAAATTTGTAAGACACAACATAGGCAGTGCAGATGACCAATGACCCACATTGTTTCGTTTTCACATAGTACAATATCATGACTCTCAGCAATCACATTGATAGTACAGACATATTTTTGTTGTACAAAATCGGAAATTGTTATGTTTGTCGTAAGGATTTTCACCAAATAAGTCCTTTGAAATGTTATTTTCAAGATTAATGTTTTAAAAAATTTTCGGCGTCCCCTCTCCCTGACCTCAGCAGTATTCTATATCCCTCTGGAGGGCCGGCACCACAGGTCTTGGGACCTACAGATCCTAAATCTGGCTGTGTTCCTTGGTAAGTACAAGTATATCAAAGTACAGTTAAGTGTGATTTTTAACTTTTGAACATAAGTTTTTCAGCTTAAATCTTGATTCTCCTAAGTATTTAATGCTATTTGTTTGTCCAACAAAAGCTCACTCTGTGCATTGTCACCAAACATAAACACCTAATACATTTGTATACAATGTTGTTTGCAAATGAAATTTTCTTCCCTAAATTGAAATTTATTTTTTTCTCTGTACATAACAGCATGTGATTATTTGTAAGCCACCACTGAAGTGCAAGAAAATCTAGTTTATAAGCTGTTCAGTTTCATCCCATTTATTTTTTACATAACACAACACTGTCATCAGGGAAGGAAGTCAGAAGACCATTAAAATCTGCATTGCATAGATCATTTATAAAGACTAAAAACAACAATGTCCCTAGAATTGACCCTTGGTGATTGCAAACTTTTCTTATCACTATCAGAAGATCTGGTAAGTGAAGGTACACCATATTTGATACATTCCAATTTACTATAAGAGTCATTTATTTTTAAACATTGCTTTCTATTTGTTAAATAACTTTTAAACCAATTGTAAGTGTACCTATAATACCATAATTAAATAATTTGATCAATTGAATTTCATCAAAAGCTTTTTTCATATCTGAAAAATCCCACTTACTTTGTTGCTTGAATTTACCCCATTGTAAACTTTATCCATGGAATTAAATAAGAGATGGTCTGTATTTAAACTCCTCCTAAAGCCAAACTGTTAATGAGTAAAAAATTCCTTTTTTCAAAAAATTTAATTTTTTGTTATTTTTTCAAAAAATTTAAATAGGTTGAAAGAAGAGAAATTGTCAGAAATTGTAGCAATTACTTTTCACCCATTCTTACGCAAAGGTATTTTTACTGCCACTTTCAAACTATCAGAAAAAAAACCTTTTTCAAAGCTTAAATTTATTGAATAGAACAGTAGATCTAAGATCTTGGGATACACAATTTTGGTTACAGAAGAGCTGATGTTATCTAATCCTGGTGATATTCCATTTTTGAGTTATTTGATAACACTAAATATTTCTTCTACATAACAGGAATATTGACTTTATTGAGCATTTTAAAGTAAAATCTTTCTTTACAGTTAGTAAATGAAAGTTAGGTGGTTTTATTTTATTGATATCTAACTTATGTGCCCCTGAGAGAAAGAAATTATTAAATATGTTCATAACACCAAATTGATCTTTAATCAAATCTCCATAAATATTTGGACTATACACTGATGGAATTTTAACTCCATGTCCAATTACTTATAGTCCTCCATATTGATTTTGAATTTCCACTGCTTTTCGCGAAACAATGTGTATAATAACAATCCTTTAATTCTGTAGTTTGTTTTTTATACTTTTTAAAATAAGTTACTAAATTCCTGTTTAGAGGACACTTTTTAACATTTTATAAAAATATTTATGTTTTATTCTTATTTTTGCAGAGATAAAATCACTCATCCAAAGTTAAATTTCCTTAACTGAGATGATAATTTTTTTAATTAAGTTGTATTATGAGATAATATTTCGAAAAATTTCATAAAATGTATCGAAAGCAATAGAAGCATTCTGGTGACATAAACAAGAGATCAGTCTGCTCTATCTAGAAGTAATAATAATAATAAATTTTTATTGTCAAAAAACAGTACAAACTGCGTATGATCACGTGGAGGACAACAAACTAATTTTACTCTCTGGAAGTAAACAAGGGACCATCCCATCAATTCCGATCAAGGGCCCTAAGGCAGAGGCGGATTCAAAAATTTCAGCAAAAATTCCTAGATAAGATAAAAAGTTAGCTGCGAGTTATAATACTGATAAAATGTCAATATGTTTGTATTTAATGCAAAAAATTTATCTAGAAGTGAACATGCCTTATCGTAATCAATGTGATAAGTGAGAACTTCTAGTTCAGCTGGGTCAGAATTGCTGCCACTCCAAAAGTCATGTACATACACACTTGCCAACATCATGGCATGGTCAGTTATGCTATGGTTCTTGACAGCTCTCTTATCAGTTATTCCATACCATATAATGGCATCAATATAATGTAATTGTCTACTACCCTTTTATTTTCTGAAATGTTAATATTAACATCACCAATTATAAAACATGATTTTTTACATTTGGATTACTAATTCCATTAAAAATAGTACTAATTCCTCTAGAAATTTTTTTTACAGAAGATATGTAGTCTGATAAGCAAAAATTTATCATATTATCAATTTATAATCTTTATTTCTAATTTCAGAACATCAGGATTTTAGTTATCATTAATATAAAACATTTACTAAAGAAATAAGCTGTTAAAAATGTATTGTTATATAAAAAATATTAAAGAATTTAGCACCAGGTTAAAAGCTTACTCAAGTCTTCATTTAGGCCCCTCTGGTGGCTCAGGCCCACCTTGTTTCTTGCTTAGCATTCTTGCTCATCACCCGCTCATCCCAGGTTCAATTACCGGTGGGGCCAGAAAACAAGTAGCTTTTCACATTAATGTCTGAGTTCATACGGCTGTGACTACTGAAATGCAAACACCCCTCCTCCTATCCACCCCCTACTTCTCCTAGTATCAATAGCTATTACTAACTACTCCTAATAACCCCTCCACATGGGCTAAGTTGTTGGTCAACCCAGCCAGAACCCAGCTAACCAGCCTACTTTCTAACAATAGTTTACCACCCAACTCCTATCTCCTAGATAAAATTCAGTAGCACACTACATTTCCCATTTACAAATACCACAATAGAAAAAGAAAAGCCTTCTTTTGCGACAATAATGACCATCGCATCTTTCCGTATGTAAATCTTGCCATTCTGCATCAATAAAATCTTGTAATTCTTCTCCCTCTGGGCTGTTCTCATCATGGCCAAAAGCCTCTTCTATGACAGCAACAGTAACTTCTGACTCAAAATAATCCTATGGCTGCTTCTGGAGTGTTTAATTTATGGTCATCCATATCTTCATATGTAGTTTGTAACTGCATCTTGAGAACTAATTTCTTTCATAACAAATATGAACCTACTAAATGTTAATGAAAATATTGAATGAAAATGGGAGGCGGAACCAGGGATTGAAATCGAGACCTCCAGAACTATGCTCTGGTATGCTATTCACTACACTATCCCATTTGCCTAATCTACCATGTCATTCAACTTGCATTAACCCACAGACCTCAGAGGAGGTCTCAGAAGAGACGGTCTCTTCATAAAAGGCGATCCCCATTGGGTTGATATTTTTCAAATATGGAGCTTCACAAATGCACATCATCTCTTAAATAGCGATTAACCACACTTGAGGTAACAGATTAATTATGTTGTACTGAATGAAAATAAGAGATAGGATCAGGGATCAAACTAAATATATCAATATTACATGTTTGATTGTGAAGGCCAGACTCGAAAATTGTGTTACTCTTATGAAGGTCATAGAACAATGATTGAAATTTTAGATTTATATCTTTTGATGCAACATCATCTGCATAGCTCTTCTCTTATTTTGGATAAAAGAATGAAGGAAATAATTTTCTATGAAAGTATGATAAATATCAAGACTTCAGTACATCAATCCAATACACCATTCAGGACAATTAAAAGTTAAACAAAACATTTCTTTAGTGAATATTATTGACAGTCAGGTTTATAGTGGAACGGGAACATACGAGAGTAATGCTCGTATGCAGCTTGGGAGTGAGTATGTATTGTATAATAGAGAGGGTTTACTTAACTTTGGTATTATGGTTGCTACAACATGCGAGTTCCCAAACTGCCGAATTTGGCATTACACCTCTGCTGACAAGTGTATAAAAGAATTAAATTTGTGTTTCTTCACCTAGAGAAAAGATTTTTTTTTTTTTTTAGCATATTACTTTAAAAAAGTTGATCAGAATGAAATAAACGAAGAGAGACAAGAAACCACCCAAAACAAGAAATGGTTCAAATAGTAATTCAAATTAGAATGGAATAATATGAGTCAATGAAATTATATTAAGTGCATAATCTACAACTTTAATTGAAACTGGTGTTTGAGGTTACTGTTTGTAATATCCTAAAAGTTATTCACAAATGATACCAAAAAGGACCTTACCAAATCTCTCAATGAAATTATACTAAACACAGGCTAGCTAGAATGATAAATTAAAGAATGATTAATTAAACGTTATTTGTATGTTGCTCATAGTTTTAATGTTATAAAGCTTTTTCGGCTGCACAGCAGCCATCGTCAGTAACATACACTGAAAAAAATATATACATACACACACATGAAAATGACTATAATAGAAACATAAAAGCATAACGTGAAAGTATACAATAATTGAGATATAAAAAGTATCGAAAGAAGTATAAAAATTATTGAAATAAAGAAAGGAACAATGAAAAATGAATAGAAGAAAACAAATACAGTGAGCAAACCGACTAAATTACATACCTGATTGTTGAGGAAAATTTTTAAAAGGAACATTAAAACTATGAGCAACATACAAACAACATTTAATTTATCATTCTTTGATAATGTTGCTAACACTCCACAATTACCAAGTAATTTATTATCATTATTAATAATAATAGCTATTATTCTAAACAATTTGCCATCCCAAACAAATCAAAATTATGCCACTGCCCCTTCCTTCACAACTTAACTTAATTGTTTTGAAATTCATATTACAAATAATGATGCTTTATATCATTTAAGAAATAAAGAAATCTCTCTAGTACATTATGTTAGAAAATATCAGAGTTTATAGTTACATAGCACTTTCAATACAACTTCCCTAGCTCCCACAAATATTTCATTACATCCAAACCTTTTAACATCCATGGACATGTTTGAGGCAATATATTTTACGAATGTTGTCAGCTGTATGAGGTTACAGGTCAATCATAAAATAAGACAATAATAATTTTACATAAAAAAATAATGATTGAACTAGTAATTGCTTTAGAATCTACATTAACTTTACATTCCTGCATTTTTAGTTAGCATCTTTTTTTTTATATATATTTGTTAGATCTAAATTTCTGGCAATGTTGCTTTCAGTTGCAATTAATATTAGTAACGAAACTATTTATAATCATGCACATTATTTTGATAATTAATAAAAATGTAAAACTTGTCCATAATACCATCGTCCAAGGCAAAACGTGCTGTGAAAAGACAATATGTTGGGATGTCATCCTGTAATGACACCAATATAACTGCTCATTTCAGCCACTTTATTTAAAATACTAATACTGTACACTATTAAAAAATATAAAAAGAATCTAGAGGTGCAAACAAGTAACTCAGGATTCCTTGTACATCTCTTAACAACAATGTATCCTCTGTGGAAAATAACGGGCAACATGCATGATACAGTCCTCAAGAACAATGAAAAAGCAAGACTCGTAGGCAGAAGTTTCAATTACGTGTTTGAGGAAGAGAAGCATTTCAACTTTTGAGAATGAATATATTGCTGCCATAGAGCTGTAAGAGGCTACCATTTCTGAAGACTTAATTAATATGCACTGACTGTAATTTTAGTTTGCCTATTACATTTTTTATTCAGTTCTACTATGGTATTAATTTTCAAATGCTAGTATAATTTTTAACTTGTTTTTTTTTAAACTGCGTGACTCGAGAATCTTGCGTCTCGTACATAAGGAGCTCGTAGTTTTTGGGTTTTTACCTAACAGTTATTACATCAATCCTCATTAATCAGCATGCACAGCCATATTTTTTAGGGAAAGGCTTAACGTCTCACCAAAATTTAATTGAAGGTAACAAGTTTTTTGTCCTTATATTTGTTAAATAAAGTCAAAATATTTTGCATGCGAAAAACTCAAAAATATTCGACACATGGCGGGTCCTCCGGTCCCCTCGATGACGTCGTGGCTGCCGATGATGATGCGTCATGCGTACCCAATGCCTACTAAACCAAAGATTTTGCCGCGGCGAGACATGATGTCGCACGCGAAACGCAACGCGCACGAGTGTACTTGCAGCGCTCTGTCTCGCTCGTCGCTGGATTATCCCGGTTCGAGCCGGTTTTTGACCTCGAAGCGAGCGCGCTGAGTACGCTCGCGACATACCGTGGGTTTTAACCGACATTAACTATTTCAGCCGCAATTTAAATTGTTTTATTGTGCACATAAACATAATTGTAATATGCGTATGTTTAAAAAGCTGCAATAGCAGCAACGTCTACAATAATTTCATCCATTGACTGAACGATAACTGCGTTAGTACGAGCGAATCGAGCAGAGAGAGAAAACCGTTCTCCTCGCCTTCTCTCGAATGCCGATAATGTACTGTCCGCATAGAACGCTGATGACGTACAAGGCATGGGCGAATCCAGCTCAACACGTAAGATGGGGAAGATTTCTGAATTCAACTCGTATCAAAGAGAATTGAATGCCATACAATAATAAACACTAGCATTAAAAACACTATTTATTTAAAAGAATAAATTTTTAAACAATAGTTTGTGAAAATTCGTTGCAAA
The DNA here is from genome assembly GCA_002313205.1 of Laupala kohalensis. Lineage (NCBI taxonomy): Eukaryota > Metazoa > Arthropoda > Insecta > Orthoptera > Trigonidiidae > Laupala > Laupala kohalensis. The sequence goes on from NNCF01128613.1 coordinate 229,144, forward strand.
AATTTCAACTATTTCTTTTACTAAATGTCCCATACGGAAAATTGGGTATCTGCCCCAGCTCTTAAGGTGGGGAAGCAACTGCCCCAGCCTGTATACGCCCTTGGTACGGTCATTCAACTTGTTCACTTGTTCCAACTCCACACTCTGCATGTCACAACTTGTTCCAACTCCACACTCTGCATGTCACAACTTGTTCCAACTCCACACTCTGCATGTCACAACTTGTCACAGCATGCGGGAACGACTACGATGCAAGTGGCCTCAGTGGTACACCCGGGGTGCACCTGTTTCGCGCGTGCGCAGTAGGCAGAAAAGTCAAGGTCAGGTACCCCATATAAATAGCCACACCCATGGGGACGAGTAACAAAGCAGCCTGTGACGCAAGCGTGACAACATGTATGAAGGAACAATGTACGAGGATGACAGTGATAATTTCAACGACCTAGGTATGTGAAAGCGAGTCAACAATAAATGTGGCGTAACTTCTCTTAAAATAATTTTACCGTATACTAAAAGTCACTGTACTTTGACTAAAATTACCTCTGTCCTATGGGCTCTAATGACCTTGCCGTTGACGAGCCCTAAATCCCCACACAAAAAAAACATTGTATTTTTTGTGGGGCTTTACGGCTCATGTCGACATCAAAGGTCATTGGAGCCCGAAAAACTTGTACAGATAGGGAAAATGCAGTTACGCACTTGGGACAGCCAACATGACTCTCCCCGCGTGTGGGACTCGTCGAATGATTCAACCCTACCCACTAAAAACCCTCCTGATCTACAACACACCAAAACATATCTCACAACATACATCAAATGGAGGGGGGGCTAAAATAAGGGGGNATACCCTAGCCTTAATAGCGTCGGGATCGAAAAGAACAAGAGGTGACCAAGGGAGGTCAGGAAAGAGAAAGGAAGGAGCATGGTACAAGTGGAAGTAATGCCAGACTCAGCTCAGTGCCCCGTGTTTGCCAAACACGTACTTACTAGATGTTAGTCCCCTGGGGGGACAACAACATTGTAGCTAGTGCAATTTCATGTTATATTGTATAGTAAGTCCCAGAGACTGTGTTGTTTGTTTAAAGATGAGGTTACGTGTGTGCTGTTTAGATGAATGAGGATTATGGAAAGAAACTATGCAAGTTTTGTCAGTGTTTATTATGTTGGAACTAGTAGATTAGAGTGGCGAGTGGATTTGGTAGTGTTAAATAAGTTTTCAGCAGTTTTGGCATGGAATAACATGTACAATTTTGTGGTTTTTGATGATGGATGGGATGTCATTAACATATAAAAGACATAGTTTGGGTCCCAGGGTGGAGCCCTGTGGAATTGTGAGTGACATGCATGGGCTGAGACCTGTGATATTTTATTTGATTTCCATGCTAGTAGGATACTTGTACTATTTGCTGTCTTTCAGATAAATATGACTTTAGCCAGTTGTATCCTATACCCCGAATTCCATAATTTTCTAGTTTACTGAGGAGAATTTCATGATTAATTATATCAAAAGCTTTAGTGAGATCTAAGAATAGTCCAACAGGGATTTCTTTACTCTCAAGTGCAATTAAAATTTCATTGAGAAAAGCAAATAGAGCAGTTTCAGTAGATCTTTTTTCTCTAAATCCGTGTTGGGAGTCTGTAATAATTTTGTTACATGTTAAGAAGCTTTTTAATCTGTTATTAAATAGTTTTTCTAGTATTTCAGAGAAACCTGTGAGAAGTGATATTGGCCTATAGTTTGTTACATTTATGTTTGTCTCCTTTTTTGTGAAGAGGTTTTATGATAGCAGTTTTAAAAATTTGTGGGAAGATACCTTGGGTTAAGGAGTTATTATACAAATGAGTAAGTGGTTTGATTATGTACATTGCTATTTTTTTAATGACTGTGTCTGGTATATCATCAATTCTGGAGGATGTTTTGTTTTTCATTTTACTAATTATCTGAAGGACTTCTTCCTCATTCGTTTCCCTGATATACATTGTTGATGTTACATGAATATCATTTGGTAGTGGTAGAGCTTGCAGTGTGGTTGTGTTTTGTTTATTTTGTAGTTGGTTGGCTATGCCTGTGAAATGCTGGTTGAGTGTATGAGCAACTTCAATGGGGTCAACTATTTTGTTATTGTCTTGTATCAATTCTATGTGTTGTTGTTTATTGGTGACTTGCATAGTGGTTTGCTTAACAATATTCCATATAGCTTTAATTTTGTTGGTAGATTTCTCTATGTATTTGTCATTCATCATCTGTTTGGCTTTAATTATTACTTTCATAAGTACTACTGTGTACTGTTTATAATATGTTTTGAGTTGAATGATGGTTGTTTAGTTAACATATGGAGTCTTCTCTTCTGTTCACATGATGTTTCCTTTAGTCAGCCAATGTTTTTTACTTTGTGGTTTTTGTGTTTGCTGCTTATATGGATGGGAGATGTCAAAATAATTTAATAACTGGTAGAAGAATTTGTTGTACTTGCTATCTACGTTAAAGGTTTCATAAACCTGAGTCCACGATTCATTATTTAGAAGTGTTAGAAGTGTTGTTGATGTTACATTAATATCATTTGGTAGTGGTAGAGCTTGTAGTGTGGTTGTGTTTTGCTTATTTTGTTGTTGGTTGGCTATGCCTGTGAAATGCTGGTTGAGTGTATTAGCAACTTCAATGGGGTCAACTATTTTGTTATTGTCTTGTATCAATTCTGTGTGTTGTTGTTTATTGGTGACTTGCATAGTGATTTGCTTAACAATATTCCACATAGCTTTCATTTTGTTGGTAGATTTCTCTATGTATTTGCCATTTGTCATCTGTTTGGCTTATATACTGACTTTCTTAAGCACTACTGTGTATTGTTTGTAATATGTTTTGAGTTGAATGATGGTTGTTTAGTTAACATGTGGAGTCTTCTCTTCTGTTCACATGATGATTCCTTTAGTCAGCCAATGTTTTTTACTTTGTGGTTTTTGTGTTTGCTGCTTACATGGATGGGATATGTCAAAATAATTTTATAACTAGTTGAAGAATTTGTTGTACTTGCTATCTATATTAGAGGTCTCATAAAACTGAGTCCACATTTCATTATTTAGAAGTGTTAGAAGTGTATTTGTGGAGTTAAATATTCTTCTGTTGGTTACTGTGGGGGGCTTTTGAGAGTTAGTATCAGTTTTAAGTGAGAGGATCTGTGCATTATGGTCACTTAGTTCCATATCATATGTAGGGGCAAGATAAATCTATTTACTCCTGTCAAATACTTTCTTTCCTTCATTAAATATTTTGTCATCTCACTATCATCTTCAATAGTTGGTGTAAAATAATATTGACAATAATAATAATAACAACTCCTACTAAAATGATAAAAAGTATAATAGCAACAAGAACTACAACTACTACCACCACTACCACTATTGCTTAGAGAACGTTCCACAGAAGTAATGTGCATTGTCAGTTTAAATATGATGTACTATGTGATACATACGATATATACATTAAAATTCAAAATACAATAAAACATTAAATAGTTAAAACTTAAAAATGTTTTACAAGGTATGATATACTGTTGAATTTAATGTGCAATGCAATATGTATGATAAAATTTCTATTGTAAACATAGAAACCTGATTAGTGAATACATCTATTAGTAAATTACTTTATTGTCCTCGACATGGTCATATGTGCAGATTATTACTACTTTTTTTGAAGGAAATATTTGTTACATGCAAATTGTTAAAATGCAAATAAAAAATTGTTACATGCAAATGAAAATTCAAAATACTTGTTACATTAAACAATAATATCACAAATTGCAACAATTCATTCAGTGTATAAGGACATCTTAAGATCAAATACATCTTGAGTAATTTTCACTTCCATACTTGTCATTAGTTCAGTAGCGCAGTCATTACCAGTAGCAAACTTACTAGTATTTTTCCTGTGGTAATATTTATATCCTTGAGTTTCATAACTATGGAGTTTATTGTTCAGAACAAGATTACGAGCCACAACAGTTAAATTTTCATGTAAAAATAGTCAAAATTTTGGATAGGTAGTTAGGGTAATATAGTGTCTCAACAGAAATAATGTCCTAACAGAAAAGACTCCAATTCTAGTTTACAATGTAGGGTGTCAGAATGTTAATCTTATAACAATTTTGGTTCAATATAATTTCTAAATAAGTATAATTTTCAACTTGATTTATTGTTTTACGGTTATCTCAACATTGTTATCATTATTACTGGTATTAATCTGAGAGAAATTTCCTAGGTGTTATTTAATTCATTTCAGTACATTTAATAAGATATTATATTGAATAACTTGCTTAGGGTCTGAGCCCCACCTCTGTTCTGGAGCTGAACTTTGCCAAACTCCAAGCGAAATTATTTTATGATTGCTATTTATGTGTTGGTGCAAGTAACATCCACACACGAGGTGATTTTAATACCTTCTTAATGTGGACAGCAAAATCCAATACTTTACTAACGGGAAATTGTCATATTTGAAAATGGTACATGACCTTAAAATTTTAATTTTTTGGTATTTTATCATCCATGAGACATGTAAGATATTTATAGGTAATGTTTCAAGTCAGCGTGACTAAGAGATGTGGGGTAAATTTCTGATTTATCAATCCAGTCACAGTTGGAGCTTGTATAATTTAGAATTCTTTCATATTTTCTGTTGGAATTTGTTTTTTGATTTTTCTCATGCTTATAATAGTTGTATCGTTGAATTGAATTTATGTGTGAAGATGTATTTTAAGTTGTGGAACCTTCGGTAGTACAATGTAGTACAGCGTTATTATTAATGATCGTTAGGTAATCCAATGCAATATTGAAATATTGTATACATTAACCATACATACGTCAATATAGTATTGAAAGAATAAGAAAATTGAAGAAAATACAACCATACAAGAACAAAAGATAATACACAGGAGGTTAATAAAAAATATTAATATTAAAAACTAAATAGTATTTTCCCCTATTCCGCCTACATTATTGTCGAAATCAACACAATTTATATTCAATTATATGAAATATTTAAAATATGCAATTAAAGCATTGTTTTATTTTTTTTATTTATAGTTCGAAACATCGTTGTTGAAAAATACCTGGTACCAAATGCTGAACGTGCTTCAAGAGCTACAAATGGCACTACGACCAAGTTGCATTGGGCAGCTCATTATGGTTCACTTAACCAGATTGTGCAAGCGCACAAAGACATAGAGGCCCGAGATTCGTATGGAAGAACTCCTTTTCTGCGAGCTGTGGTAGCGGGTCAGTACGAAGCTGCTGTCCTCCTTTTGAAATGTCAAGCCGATATTGATGCTAAAGACGACTGGCATAGAACAGCTTTACATATTGCGGCGAATAAAAACGATGTAGAATTCATATGTTTTTTGTTGAAAATGTGTGCAGATATTGAAGCCAGAGACAATATAGGTCGCACGCCATTACATTTAGCCGTGAATTACCGCAACATTGAGGCTGTCCATTTGCTTGTGAGATGGGGGGCAGATGTCAATGTGGAGGATGAAAGTGGTAAAACTCCATTAGATATAGCTGAAACGAAAGGCTATGAAGACATTCAAGAATATTTAAATAACATTTATGAGATGGGGGGCAGATGTCAAAGTGGAGGATGAAAGTGGTAAAACTCCATTAGATATAGCTGAAACGAAAGGTTATGAAGACATTCAAGAATATTTAAATAACATTCATGATGATGGGTAGTAATCGGTTAAACTATACTCTAGTAAAAATGACAATTGAGTGGCCATCTTTTTTTTTCCTCTCCAGTGAGATTCTTTTTTAACAGCTACCACATTAGTTTATAAATCAATTTTGTCTTATATAATTTTATAATTTATTTGTTATGTTCGGTCTTAAGCCGCCTTCCTGATTGGGGTTTTCGCTGGGTTTCCCTCAATCGCTTAGGGTTCAATACCGGGGTGGTCCTTACTTTGTTTTCCCAGTAGTAGATATAGTAAATACCCTCCCATTCAACCTAATTTTGTATTGATATTATAAATATTTTGAAAGTGGTTAGGCGGAAGAGCAGACTTCGGTCTGAGTCTCGCCACTAATAAAGTCATTTATTTATTTATTTATCTGTTAACGCTAAACGGCCATTCATTTCAAGTGGTCACCAATTGCCGGGCCATTGATGGGAATTCATTTCATGTGGCCGCCAGGGATCGTTTGACGATAGCAGATCGCCTCACCAATGGCAATTTTAAGTAGAGTAATGGCACGATTTTGGCTCGTTAGATTTCTTTTTGTGGGGCTTTAGGGCTCGTCAACATCAAGGTCAATAGAGCCCTTGACTCGTTAGAATAAGTTATCTCTGTAATGACATCTGGGCCTTGATGTTGACGAGCCCTAAAGCTTTTATAAACTAAATATAGAAATAATTTTGTATCGCAATTTTTACTCAAATATTCATGTAGTCCATTTTGTTATTGAAAGACCTCTGTGTATTAAAATTATTCAGAAATAAATATTATTTTACTGTAATTTTATGTCATACCCTTCCCAATATTTTCCCCGGGAAAAAGGATTGTTTTTCCTCATAACTGACGTTAGTGTATCATTTGTGATGCACGTGTCTGTCACTCGCAAAATGTTCTCCCGATTATTTTGAATGCCAGAAATTAAGTCGTAAAGGATGTAGACTCGAATGTTAAGATACCTGTTTAGTTTGACCACGATAGCGTTTCGCATTTATACGCTACCCTTGGTACCCTTTATCGCGAATAAGTCCAGTAAAGTCACCGGCGTTGACATGGCACGCGCCAATGAATGGCCGAGAGATCACGAAGACAACCTCCTATACATCGAATCAAATCATTCACATTTTTACGTCGCGAGGCGGTGATGGACGAAGAAGAGTGTAAAGGCGAGAACGACACTCCAAATTAGCCAAATCACGGAGATACATAATTTTTTCTTTATTATTCTCCTTATTGTTTTAAAACAACACTATGACTAATAACGAAGAAAAAACATGATTTAATTTGAATTTACCAGGTAATAACATAGATCAAACAATATTCAGGAACTCTCATGACTCGTTTGAAATGCATAAGATCAAAAGGTACAAACACGGCGGCTGATCGCAACGTTATTCTGATTTATGCATCTCGTTTCAGAAAAAGTTAAATAGTCTCTCAAATGTCCGATGACATAAATAAAAGCGATGTAAAATACTACGAAAAATTTACTACAACTTCCATCACATTTGTGATTTAAAAGTTGATTTTTTTTTATAAGACGCAATGTATTACACCGTCACTTCTAAGGGCAATTATTTCATTTAAGTGGCCGGTGAAGTATGTTTTTCAAGTTGAAATCACAATAAGTACATGTTACTCTATTTATGCCGATTTCAGATATTTTAGTAATTTAATTCTATATACGATAATACTACCTTAAGCACAGGCCATGTTCCTATGGATGCTTTTCCTGTTCCTGAGATTCATGCAACCTTAGAGAACAAGTGAGGATAGTTGCGTGCTCTAATTAGCTTATCTATGGAGCGGGGTGTGAGTGGGTTAGAAGGCGTAGGTTATCGTTAGGGTTGTGACCCTCTTGGTTATAACATACCTCACCGTCAGAACTATATCGTGATCATAAAACTGTACAATCATAAAAGTTAGTTTCTTTATTCTGTGTCAATTTTTATTGCAGTAAATCTGGGTGTCTTCTCGTAGGTACAAATTTATTTAATGGAATGATAGCAAGCAACTCACAGGTGACTCCTCTGACTCCATGAAGCTCCCATTCCGGTGTCGAGAGACAAAACTGACGTTTTCCAGGCAACCTGGTCTTAGCCGTTTCTTAATGCTATATCTTTCCTGTCAACGTTGAAGGCAATACTCATGAGCATTTCTCTTGATCTGTCATCTCTCGCGTGAGATTTCATCACATTGTCAAGACTCCTGGGAAAGATTTTTCTTCTCTTGTACCAAGAGGTCCAAACGTTGTACTCCCTCCTAACTCTTGGACAGCACACTAGAATACCGTTCTGTTGTCCGATACGATCCTGATGAGATGTCTTGGCGTTGAATTCCGCTTTCTTCGAGCAATCCTGTTCGTGGTGCTCAGATCGATGAGCGTTTTCTCTTGTACATCACTATACAAGAATTTCCGTTTCATTTCCCGATTAACTCCTATATTTGACATCTTCTTTGTCCTATTAAGCTCGTCAGGGAGAATGTTATTTTTTGATAAAATCTAGAAGACGCTTACAGAACAATTTTTCTAGGATTTTTGAGCAAGTGGGCAGTAGAGATATTGGTCGATAATTTCCAACATTAAGTTTCTTTCCTGTCTTGTGAAAAGGTTTCACTTTAGCTCTCTTAAATATGTTAGGAAACACCCCATCCGATAAAGAACTATTAAAAATATTTATGAGTGAATTTAACGTAACGTGGAACGAAAATTTAACAATAATCTCGGGTAAATCATCTATGCCTGTTGAAAATTTGTTTTTTTAATGAGCTGATGATTCACATGACTTCACTGGCTTTAGTTTCGGAAGTGAACACAGAATTGGATACATGGGTCATTGGAGGTCATTGATTTGAAGATATTGAATTCGTTTTTTTTACCTATTTCTGAGAAAAAAGAATTAAACAAATTTGCGATGTCCTGAGGATTTGATACGATTTTGCCATCGTTTAGCAGAAAAATAATTTCTTCGCGATTTTCAGAAGGTGACGTGTAGTTTTAACAATATTCCGCATGGCTTTACAGTTTACTGAATAGGCACGTTGACTCTTTAAGTTGGTGTCCCATTGAATGCCGAGGTATATCAATGACTTGTTCTACTGAATATGCTATCCCATTAAAACAGAGCAACTCTGAGAAGTGAGAATTTTTTTTTGTCAGCGGCAATAATTGCTTGGGTTTTGTTGACGTTTTTAACCCTTTCTCCTTCAGTCAGGGAATAACACGACGAAGNTGCTTGGGTTTTGTTGACGTTTTTAACCCTTTCTCCTTCAGTCAGGGAATAACACGACGAAGACTCAAACTCTCTTTCAATAATAATAAAATTAATCCAACCCCCATTAACTTTCTGAAGGCAATGTAATTCAAACGTGAATGTGAGAATAGGCAGCCGAATTAAAACAACGGGCATAATTAACATGGAGAGGCAGTTTCAAGGAGATTCACTTACTACTCTCCGGATTTGCCTTGCCTTTAACTCATTCTCGAATGACACGAGATATTGTTTCCAATTCAAAGTTGCAGGACAATCAA
>NNCF01128613.1:238880-269050 GCA_002313205.1 Laupala kohalensis
AAGACAACACAATCATGCAAGAAAATAGTTTTTGAAATTGTTATAAGTTGTTTAAAAAGTACTACAGCAATGGCGTGATAAAGTACAAGACGAATTTAACTTTTATTAAAATCAATAAATTCTTTTACATTGTAGAAGCACTGGTGCAGGAGGTAGTTTTTAACCGCTGATTTGAACAGATTCAATTTTATAAGTTGCAAAGTAGCAAAGATCCAAGAACGCGGTATTGTGCCACTCCTGATATGACGTCTACTTCTGATATTTCTCTTTGCTTCCGATTATGTAGAAATTCACGGATCCACTCTACCACCCTCTTGCCAAAAATTCTTTCCTCAATAAGTGTATGTTACTGACGATGGCTGCTATGCAACCGAAAAAGGTTTTTAACATTAAAACTATGAGCAACATACAAACGACGTTTAATTTATCATTCAATGACAAGTAAATTAGAATGTGTACATGGATCCTTGTTTGTGTATAAAATTTTATTTAATTTGCTTTATATTGAAAACCATTTCATAATCAAAATTTTATTATTTTTAAGGTTCCGTAAGTAACTTCTTCGTTTTCATTAGTAAAAATCTGGAGTGCACCCCACTCAACTTTCCAATTACTATTCATAACAAAAAAAATTCATGGCACTAAATACCCTACATTACACTAAAAATTGAAAAAAAAAAAGCTTCAAAAAGAAATAATATCGTATAATTATTAACCTAGGTGACCTTTTTAAAAGATCAAGATATCAAAATAGTTATTATCACTGTACATAGTACACTCCTAAACATAATATTTGCACATAAAGATTGCATGAAATATCCTCTACCTTGAACAGCGCCTCCCAGATTCTTAACATACACACACATACATCATCGCAAAATATACGTATAAATCGGAAAACTATTTTTTTTCGACTGGTTACAATACTTTCCTTGGTCTGTGTCAATGGAAAGTAAAAATGGCATGACAAAAGTATTGGATAAAATTTTGAATATATCGATAGTCGTGATAGTCCACACTATCGAAAGCTATTGATAATATCGAAGTTTAGCGAACCCTAACCCGCTTCACCGTCGACGTTTCTAATCTGCTATCGGTGCTACTTTGAATCTGTCTCTGATATCGGTTTCTTATTTTGTCGAGTAATGTTGTGTCCGTAGACCAGAGTAGCGTGCGCATCTCTGTGTGTGCAGTACCTAAATCCGACTACAAGTGAAACTAGTGGTGCAAAACCATTGCACATTCTCCTATACGTTTCTCCGTCTGCAGCATAGAGAAAAAAATTATATAGTGAAAGGGTCATTTCTGGCGTGGTCCTCTATATTTTGGTCGTCTTCCAGTGTTCTATTCATGCTCTAAGTCGCTAGATGAACTTTGTCTTTTATTTGAAAGTAACATAAACATTCAGAATATTATTTCAAAACATATTGCGACATATAAGTCTTATAAACATCGCAAAAATGTTATGTGAATGTAATTTCGTTGTAAATGTATTTTCGTATCTGCAGTGCGTTTGCTGTCCTCCTACGTGTTTTATCATTATATCGTTCATTTCAGTTAACGAAAAGTGTGTTCTACGTCTTCAGGGTCCATTTACATTGCTAAATATTATTCAAGCTTCTTGAAACAGTAAACTAATGTGTATGTGTAGCAGGTAGAAATTATTTTACTGCATCCATACCAAACTTTCAAGCGAAATACCGCTCATGCGGATGTAATGCATACTAATTGTACTTTACGTACAGAAATATTTGCAAAATCGTTGGAGCCATTTTTAAGAAACATTCAAAATAGTACTTTGACCTTCATGTGAAGCAAAAATATAATTAGAGCACATGCATCGACTACAAGTAAATTCTACCGTAAATGCGAAATAAATTTATTCATCCATTTACTCAGAATCGCTGCACACGGACGGACGGATGGACAGACGGACGGATATTGTGCCAAAAACAACTTTTTCAGAATCAGGGATCGCCAAAACGGATATTTCCGTCGTAATCTGGCTTTCGATTTTTTTACGATTAAAATACTTTCTATATACTACGTATATGATAAAGTAAAAAAGTAACAAAAGTTAAAAATACTCTAAATAATAATAAATGCTTCTACGTAATAACTTGCAGAAAACCTACGCAGAGAGTTAACATATATGATGCCTTGGTAGAAGAACATAAAGCAATGTGGCACCAGGAGAAAGTTTCCATCCACCCAATTGTCCTAACAGCGACTGGTGTAGGGCCAAGAAATCTCGTAGATCAGTTAGAAAAACTTACAATCTTGCATCAACTTGAAGCACACGACGGGTCGTAATTCTCGATACATGCCATTTTGTCACAATATTTTTATCGCAATAACTCCAGACCTTAGTTCCCTTGGATTCATGAACTCGGACCTAGGTAAAATATTCCAGCGAAAGTGCAAGAAAATTATGATGATAATATAATAAATGGACGGTCTGAAATTGTATGCTGACACACTGAGTCATATGGAACAACTGCTCAAAGTGACAAGGGTATTCAGTTGTGATATTAAAAGGGAATTTGGGGTTAGAGAAATATATGAGAAATGTAGTGGAAGCCCGGGCAAGAAGCGTAGTGTGGGTAAAAAGAATAATAGATTTTACCAAAAATGTACAATAGGTGTCGTAATTGGGCTTGCTCAGATCGGTAAAGCAGCGACCCGGCGACGCCATGACAGTTCAAACAAAACAATGCGTTCGTGTATTTGTTGTGGAAAGAAAAATAATATATTTTTAGCTTTGTTACGATTTTTGGAAAGGTATGTGTTCCAACTTTTTGTATTAATTGTCAAGTATTTATCAATAGGTTCTGTTTGATCGATTGCTTATCAACTTAAGTTTAATTTGTTAAATCATAATCTTGCAACTTTTTATCCACCTGTTGAAATTTTTCCGCATCTTACACAACTTTCTAATATTGACGCTTCTGACAAAACGAATATGGGTAAAACAGACAACCATCCGTTTTGCCCGGTTAGTTCGGTAATTTATTTTTAGTGAATTAGAATTCATTTATCTAAGTCCATTAGCGGAAATAGTTGATTTTGCACATTTATATGTTTACTGATATGTAATTAAGTACTAAGTGCTAGCTAGTATTTAGTTTTACACACAGAAATGCAGGACTATTTTTCTTAATAAGTCAGAAATATCTATCGAAATAGAACCTAAGAGACCTACTACATCTTTGCCTGAACCTGACATCCTGCAGGAAAGAGAATCAACTAACTCAGCGAGCGAAAACCACCTAGCGCGTGTAGTGGCACATTGCCTTACACCATTGCAAACCAGACCATACCAACTATGGCTGCTCCCATGACAAATCGCAAACCCAGGAGTAAAAAATCCGAGGTTTTGACATCTACTCCCGTCAAAACCGAGCAAGCTGTAACATTTTAAAAAGCTTATAATAAAACGATGAAAATATGAGCGGGCAGACCCCTGCAAAACTAAATTTAAAAATATATGAGTTAGCAGGTCCCGATCAAGCTAAAAAAATACCGATATGCTAAGTCATGTTGTTTCTATTTAGTGTGCACTAAAGAATACATCCACCTACCGAAGACTGGATTGAGTGTAATCAGTGCAGAAGATGGGTGCATGAGGACTGCACAGGGAGAGCCTTTTACACCCTACCCTTGAATAAAAAATAATTATTAAAGTATAAAAAGAGAGAAGAAATGAATCTCATTCAGGTTTTCTGAGTTAATTTCATACATCTGGTCAACAGATTTACATGTGAATATAAGTTACATTTTATTAATTCATAATATCTATTTGAAAACAAAGTATGTATGGCGATTTCGCTGCCACTCCAGCAATTAATTAAATAAGTCTGTGCCTCATTATAACGTGGTGTAGCGTTCCGGTTTATCTCGCAGATACTTCACTGCTACTTTTCCCCCCGAAACGCTAGTTACCCTACGGTCGCTTTCATTTAAATTACTTTTCGATAACCAATTGAATTAATTCTTAGATACCGAGTCGTCTCCGCTGCCACCACTAGTTTTACAACCGAAAACTAGAAAATACTAGTTTGAGACTGAATGCATTTAATGTAAATATTAAATCTGATTATTTACAATATATACAACTTGGAGTGTTAATGATAACAACCAGACATCGACTATTCCAAGATATACACTCCTGAATCGTAATGTCCACAAGTTCATAATCACCAGGGCTCGGATTTTGATGACCTAAAAATATCTATTTAAAAAATGATCTAAAAAATCAATACAATGATCTAAAAAATGACTTTAATTTTTTCTCTTTATTTCAGAGTATGAGACTACAGCACAATACTTGCTTCTGTAACGTTAGAACTGAAATTAAAAATTAATATTAATTTAAACTCGTAAATTTGTATGTTCTAGGAAGATGAACGTATAAAAAATCTACCTTATTCATAATTATTGCAGTAGATAACCAGCAGCATGCGCAGGTTCTCGAAAGTTAGGAAACGTCTGTTGTCGGAAAGCACATTTTTGTACTGTGAGAAACTCCTTTCCACATCCGATGATACAACTGGAGCATATTTGAAATACGCTAAATCAGTGGCAGTGAGATCTTCTTCAATGCAGGAAGTATCAAATGTTTCGTCGGTTAGCGCTTGAGAATTGCGACACAAAGTTTTGTATCCCGAGTTTTTATCAAGAACATTTTCCACTTTCTTAGATACCATTCTTCCAACTTCTACCCCAACACTTTTCAAATCAGATACAATTTTGTTAACTAGAGTTAGAGAACTTTCCAAACTTGCATCTTTCTCCTGTACACGTGTGATTCCTTGTGTTAAGCAACTGAAATTTGCCTTTATGAAGGCTAGCTGTCCTTCAATTTCACTATTTGAAAATAGTGTTTTAGCTTTATCAATTGCAGTAGCATCATCAGGATGTAGTCTTTCGATAATATGCTTCACCATCTGGAAATGATCGCAATAATATATTGCTGAATCTATCCATCGGGTGATGACTGGTTCTCGTGGGAGTGGAATACCGGGAGCCATGGACTTGAAGAGACGTTTACGAGGGAGCCTTGACAAAAATAATTCGTCTTTGACACTAGACAATCCACTTGAGACAAATGTGCTCCAACTTCCTCTGCCACCCTATGCATAACGTGTGCTAGGCAAGTAATGTGTACCATTTTCGGGTAAAAAGCTTGTATTGACTTTCGTGCTTTCACAATGTACGGCTCTGCGTCAGACACAAAAAGCACGACGTCATCATTTCTGGTACCCTCAGGTCACAGCAAAAACATACTTTTTCAAAGAATCTACAAATTGTGGAGTGATTAACAGTTTCTAATACCTCACTTGTAAACAGGAACACTTCACTTGGTCCGGAGATCTACAATATACCAATGATCATGTTAGCCACGTAACGATTTTCTACATCACTCGTTTCGTCAATGGATACGAAAAACTTTCCATGTACTTTTCCCCGTATCTTGTTAATGTTGTCGTAACATTGTGACAGATAGTTCTTCCGAAGAGTTGATTCGTCTGGAAAAGGACGTCCGAAATGTAGTTCCAGAAAACTCTTCAATCTAGCATTGTTCAATGTCCAAAATGAGATGTTTTCAGAAACTAAAGCTGTAAAAATCTGACGATTTATTCTCTTTGATGGATACACCTTGTTGCAGTAAAATTTGCGTGGGTTTCTTCTTACTTACGAGTTCCACTGCCCGTATATGCTTATCGCGACCCACGTGTTGCCAAACAGTGAATTTTCTTTCGACTGATACCTTTGTTTCGCACATCTTACAAAATAACACTTCACTGTCCGTAGAGAAAATATCATTTCCAAATTCAGATTCAATTTGTCTTAAATGTCAAGATTTAGATGGATGAATGAAGCTACGAACACTGAACTATACACCAAACTTTCCTCTCAGAAAATCTGTACATAACTAAATCTATGACAATGAAAAGAACGGATCAAACGCTTGCCTTTCAAGTTGTACATTGTCGAAGGGCCTTTTTTGCTACCAGACACAGTGGAAATAGGATAATTGCGTGCTGCGACAACAAGGTATAGGTAAGAAACCGACTCTCAACACGTACATTGTCGACCTACTGATCAAATATCCGTTTATTACGTAAGATTAAAAATAAATGTTAAATAATTTAATAATTTTTGTTAATCTAATTTCTTTCAAAAAAGAATCCAGAAAAGGGAGTAAAATGAAAAAAATGACGTAATAATTGAAAAAATGACCTAAAACTTCAAAAGCAGAAAATATGGCGGAAAATGTCCAATACAATTAATATTTTCATAACCAGAGATTCGTGTTCAGGATTTTAATACTTAAGAGCAATGCGTAGTGCACAAGGAAAAGATGACATCAAATCCGGACCCTGATAATCACTACGCCTGCGCATAACACTCTCCTGACTCGATCTCATCATCTCCCTGCCCCCTCTGCTCCTCTTTTATACCCTCAGGGGACAAAGCATCACACGCTGCCACATTTGCCCGTCGAAGTTCTAGAAAGCTTCCCACGCTCCCCTGCGCCGAGTCCAAGCATCCGCGCGGCCGTGATATCCTGTATCAGTTCCAGGAACTGTTGCTGTGGTCGCTCGACACACGTCCACCAGCGTTGCCAAAGGCACGATTCCCGACGAGGAATCAACACACTTTTATCACGTAGTGGTTCGAAAATTCTCCGATGGCGTCGCAAAACTCCGCGACGTCACAATTATAAATTGTAAACTCCACGAGCTCTAGAAACTTACCTTAGGGTTTGGGTCCCTCTGAAAAACCTGGCTACACCCTTGAAAGATAAAAAACAGGAGATTCATAAAAAGAACACTAATGCATACTAATATTGTAAACTAAATATTTTACAGTAGTAAGGCAACCCGAGGCGTAGTACCTAGCGTACCTCTGGTACGCCCTTCTACCTCTGGTGACGCGGGTTCAAACCCTGTCCGATCCAAGTAGAACTCGCGATGGTGGACGAAGCGGCAGGTTTTCTCGGGGTTCTCCCGTTTCCCCTGCCTATCATTCACCGCAACACTCACCCATCATTATTCATCCCTCATCTCATTTGCACATCAACTCTCTTCACCAAGGCTTCTTAAAGACAAAGCGCCGAGTTAACGGCGAGGGTACACTGCCAGTCTCCCCATTGATATGCCGAACGAATACGTACATTTACAGTAGTACAATGTTTTATATTCTGCAGTGTTGTGCAGGAATTTTATTGCATTCATGAACCAAAAAGTGGCAACAATACCGACCTCACTACTAGAAACAGTAAACTCTTACAAAATTCTGCTCAACAGTTGGCTCTTCTACAAAATAAAACGTTTCATTGATCTCTAGCACAAACAATTCATTGCTTTGCCTCGAATGTTTTATTTTCATGGGCGTGTTCCAGGTGGGAGCTCTATTTTTAAAAAAAATTCTACTTAATTGAACATAATTAAGGAAATGATCTGTTGCAACTGTAACAATTCATGCAAAACCATTGTTCAAAACCATTGTTACGGGTGTTTCACAGCGGTAAGTGGTTATTGTCAACTGTATTATTCGATGTCTAATATTAACTGTAACAATTATTTACGAGCAATTTGATATATACAAACTGTCTCTGGTTTAGGTGCGATAATCTCTTTTTTTTTAAGTTGAATTCTTTTAATAGTTACGATTTCTTTAAAAAATCCGAATAATTTGATAGATTTGATAGTAGTACACCTCTGCTTCAGGGCTTTTGAGTAGAATTATTGGATGGTTCCTTGCTTGCATGCAGAGAGTAAATTTGTTAATTCTCCTCTACAAGGTCGTATGCAATTTTTCAGTGCTGTTTTGGCAATAAATTTATAAAATTTAAAACGTCACATTTTTTCTTTAACAGTGAGTGAGAATCTAAATCGAATTCAAAATCAAAATGGGCTTTATTTACGTGTAGAATACAAAAAGTACAGTATACATATATTTATTATTTTGCCAGGGCTGAAGACCCATTCGCCACTAAATAAGCCGTGGGCTGTGCATATTATGCCTTGGAATTCTCTCTTAACGAATATCTAGTTACATTTAGAAGCACTTCAAGAACAATTGATTATTGGGCTAAACATTTTATAAACAAATAAAAGATAGCCGGAAATAGAATTTGACTTTTTGACGGACTTGCTGAAACTTGGCATAGCAAAATGAATTACGAATTACGTTGGTAAAAGATTACTGCATCTAGGGTATTCGTTAAGCACCGTTGGAAAACCACGGAAAACCAACGGTCAGGGCAAAAATAACAAGAATAACAAATTTATTCCCCCCTCAGGTTTTTCTCTTCCTTCCGATGTTGTGTACGTTAATATAGATGTTATATTTCAGGTTAGAGGTACATAAATTCTCTTAGCATCAGCGTAGCTAAGAAAACAGAACGGCAACGTCCTCTACTTTGCTGTCTGTCTTATGCTTGAAGAGTATGAGAGCACATTTTGTGTGTCCTTTGTACACAGCGAGGTCTAATGGGGTCTGCTCGTAATTGTCTGTACAATCTATTACGATTTTAGCATTGTTCAGCAGAATTTCGATTACATCCGGGTTATTATTTGCAGCAAGATGAAGAGCAGTTCTCCCCCAACCGTCTCTACAGTTTATGTCCAAATTCATATTTAGCAGAAATTTAAGTATTTCTACATGATTATGGAGTGCCGCGAGATGAAGGGCATTTCTCCACCAATTGTCCTTCACTGTACCGTCACTGCCCTTATTCAACAACCTCTGAAAGGCAGCGTCTTGTCCTTTTACCAACGCTCTGAGAAGAGGCGTTCTCCCGTACGCGTCTCGGGCCTCCAATTTTTCTCCGGACTCTACCAATGAATTTATCTGCTCAATGTCACCGTTATGAGCGGCCCAATGCAGCTGCGTTGTAAGGGATTGTGTCTCATACTCAGGGATGTTCACAAGGGTAGTCTCCGACTCTGAAATAAAAACAAAACTTATGAAAGCATTGGAAATGTGTCCCCTCTCCCACAGATATCCGAATTAATAATATAAATGAATAACCGCGGAATTGCGCGAGAGGTCGATACTAATAAAATTTAATACAATGGAATTTCCGTTGCATGGAAATCAGAAAAAGTAACCGATGAAATTTCTAAGGATTCTTCTTCCGAAATATTTGCAAGTAAAGAGCATATGAAGAAAATTGATGCAATACAAGAGCAGAAAAACAATTAAAATTGACTCCAACGTCTGGTGACCATCAAGCGTGCCGATATGTCCGCCAGAGCTCAGATGTGTTACGTCAGACGCATTGCCCTAGATACAAAAGGTTCTGACAAGGGCAGCCATATTGATGCTAACGACGAACGATTCGTTCCTTGGGGTGAACGTGTCAAAGTACTATGGCTAGAAAGAAGACCAATCATCAATATGGATGGTCTGAGTCAAGTGATAGCAATCTAGTCCTTATGATGCTCATCGTCGGTAAAGCGCTCTTCAAGGTTGTCAGAATTTTATCTATTCATGGCCTTGGTAAGACTGATCTTTTAATCTAAGCGACCGAATCGTAGAAGTCTATGAAGAACATTGTTTTCAAGTGCATAACCTAAAAGTAAAAAGAAAAGCAATGACTTCAGAAGTCTTAATTATGCGCTTTGTTTATTAAGCATTTTCACCTGCAAAGCTTCTGTGACATTTAATATCACGGAAGTAGGGAATATAAAACTATGTTTTTAGGATATTAAACAAGAACCTTGGGCAACGCCGGGCAAAATGATCTAAAGAATCCAGACATGTTGACAGGTGTTTAATGTAGGGTAAAATATATACATTCACAGCACTAATTTTTATTTGTTATTCCAACGGAGATAAATATGTATTTTTTAAATATTCGTGTTATATTTGAGAATTTTTAAATATTTTTTAATATTCAGTAATGATTATTTCAAGTTTCTTTTTAAATCCCGGGAAACGCCGGGAAGTTCTGCTAGTACTTAAAGAAATGTTTTTTAAATGTTGACTTATGTGGCAAAATCTTACCTGGGCGATCTCGTTTTAAATAGCTTGGCTTGTTACAGTGTAAACAAATCTTGCAATTCGAGTTACACCCTTCCGACCGAGTTAAAGTCATAGAGATATGTGTGAATTGTAGGACAATACATGATTATGATACAATTTTATCCAAGATGCCAATCCATCTCTTAGGGGGTGAAATTGGGTTATGTCTGTATATATCTCACCGTAACTCTAGAATGCCTGGAGCAATTTCAACCAAACTTGGTATACGTTTGTCGACAATCTCACAAAAGCGCTGTGGCGCCAACCCTGATACCCCTACGGACGAGTCGGGAAGGGAGTGACATGTCCAAATAATGGGAAGAAACCGATATACGATTAGAAACCATAGTTTTCGGTGCCGATGAGATGGATAAGGACGCCCCCAATGCTGCGTAAGTTCACAATCCGTTCACATGGGAGATGATAATACGACTATCACCCACAGGTAGGTGGGAATAGTAAAAATAATCGAAACCCCGCTTTTATTTATGCAAAGAACGAAATACTTTTCATCTCGAAGTGTGACCTAACGTCTGTTCAATGAAATTTTTAATCAATCTGAATGAGCTTATGTATAAAATTATTTACTTTCTAGTGCGTTGCTAATAAAAGCAAAGTTTTCTAAGTTTTTTTCTTGCCACTGCTGGTTATCAGGAATCTTAAGTGTTATTTCTTTCCCTTAAGTTTATACTAAAACAAGTTAAGTATAGTTTTACTTAAGTTTATTGTAAAACATTATCTAGAAACTGGCCTTAAGTCTAGTTTTCCAAGAGAGACGTTTGTAATTATTGATCTTTCAGAATAGAAACAGAAGACGATCAATAGTAGTGATTGATCTGTCTGGTAACCTTCAAGAACATTCATACTGAATCTTGATACAAAAAGTCAGTATTTTGAGTTTTTGGTTATTGCACAATATGTTCTCATTTCGGAGAAAACTACGGTTTTGAGAATAAAGTAAACAAAATTCCCTACAACCTACTTGTACAAGATATTTCCACAGATGAATAGTTCGTCATTCAGAACAAATTGAATAGTTTGAAAGTTTTGCTAATTTTCGCTTCTTTTGGTTTCTTAGGTTCTAATGACGAATTAGAATTTCGTCATCAGAAAAAAGTTAAGGAAGTATAAAATAATCGCTATTTGAATTTTAATGTAAACATCACTATCTTCGTTGAATACGTGCAGATCTGATGTGACCCGTAACGGTTTTTGTTTTAGCGCCTCAACCCCACACCGGGAAAAAGATACTGCGCTCCAGATTATTGACATGAGATTTTTTATTACAAATACGAACAACCATGGAATTTCGTTGTTTGGGCAAATATTTAGTTAAAAGAAACCTATTCACTGATCATGTAAATTTTCTACATAAAATAAAATTTGACACTCGAGCCGTGTATCTAATTATACATTTCGTTTGAAGTACATTTTTTTCAATTCATACCAGTATAATAGCTTATGATTTAAATAGCAATAACTTCACCATGTTTAAATAAATCTGTACTATCACCTTAAGTTTGAAAATTTCTAATTGTTCCACGAGAAATATAATATGTAATAGGATGATATAATATAAATCCAAATAAAATATGGTTAAATAAGAATTTATATTTATTTTGCAAACGTTTACTCCCATTTACGTTACGGCATTACCTTCTTGGGTAATTCCGGTCAGAGTATTCAAACTTTCAGAATTCAGAAGAGGATAGTTCGGATAATTTGTAAATCTCACCCCCGAAACTCTTGTAAACCTTTATTCAAGGAATTAAATATCTTAACACTTCCCTGCATTTATATTTATGAAACAGTCGTGTTTGTTAAGACCGAATTACTGAAGTGCCACCCTTTCTTTATACGAAACAGTCTCGTTCACGAACACTATACACGCAATAGTAGTAATATTCATCGCCCTAGAGTGTCAACCACTCTTTGCCAAAAAGGACCTTATCATTCGGGAATCGTTCTATATAATTCCCTGCCCAAGAATATAAAAGACATTATGAAATTGAATCTGTTCAAATCAGCGGTTAAAAACTACCTCCTGCACCAGTGCTTCTACAATGTAAAAGAATTTATTGATTTTAATAAAAGTTAAATTCGTCTTGTACTTTATCACGCCATTGCTGTAGTACTTTTTAAACAACTTATAACAATTTCAAAAACTATTTTCTTGCATGATTGTGTTGTCTTATGGCTCATATTAATTTAGTTTTATGTGTACTCAACTTTGGCACGGTTGTGTACATAAATTCTGTAGCCCCATCCTGGCCCGGGTTTTTCTCCGTTTTTCCTTCTGGTAGAGGCGGATTTATCATACAGGTTCTCTAGGCTTTGTCTAGGGGCGTGTTTATTGTAACAATAAATCGTGAATTTAGTGTTATTTCAATTCTTATGATTTTTAAACACTATACTCAGAATAATCTATAGTTCGATAATAACTTGTACATGTAATTTTTTGCTTAAAATTACAAACATATTGACATTCTATTAGTATTATAACTCGCAGCCAACTTTTTATCTTATCTAGGAACGTTTGCTGAAATTTTTGAATCCGCCTCTGCCTTAGGGCCCTTGATCGGAATTGATGGGATGGTCCCTTGTTTGCTTCCGGAGAGTAAATTAGTTTTTTTTTCTCCACGTGGTCATACGCAGTTTGTACTGTTTTTTTGACAATAAATTTATTATTATTATTATTTTAAGATACCGCGAGAAACATGATATACTGACATGAATCATTTTACTTCTTTACCAGGAAGAGTTTGAATATTTTGAGTTCATTCTATTCAGTTGATAGAGATAGTAATATAAAATTTCAGCCAAAAATTCTCTTCGCGTTTTAAAAATCCTGGGCGGATGACCTGAAACAACTATACGAGTATGTTCATCCAAAAGTGTTCAATTTAATAATTTATAATATTATAGTTCTTACTTATTTTTCTTATTAAATAACCTCTATAAAAATAAACGTATTTAATTAAGTTTTTTAAATTAAGTTAAAGATATTTTCTCTGTACATGTAGTATAATAAAAGTTCTTTACAAACTGAACAAAATTTGCCAGAGTAAACATCTTTATTTAAATGACTGTATCTTTGAATTACTTTTTCTAAAATTTTGACTGGCGAAAATTTCAGATTTTAGGAGTATTGTCGCCGAAAATCTTCGAAAATTGACAATTTTATTCAGTTTTTACTCGGAAAATGAACTCAATAGTTGTAGAGTAAAGAAGAGAAGAAAAGCAGTGCACAAGTATAGGAAAGTAGATGATATTGAGTAGTTTACAAAAACGAGATGATGCGTATACATGTCTTTTTCAATGTCTGTCTTCAGTGCTTCTCTATAGAATTGATTTGAAAACTAAGACCAAAGACCCTCTTCATATTCATTCACCAGGGCATTCAGTTTCTTACACATCGCATCTGTTGATTTCAATAAAATGTTTGGGGGGAAAGCTGAGAAAAGGTTATTGATTTGTCGTAGCCCTGAACCCAGATATAAAATGTCTAACTCGTGTCCAGAGTTAAATAAAAAGGGATACTTTGAAATATTTTTCGCTCATTTTGACAAAGTACGCCAAACTTTTTATTCACTTTCTTGTTTCTTTTGTCTTGAAATAGGTCACTGACTCCCCATGCATTTGCAAGATCGATTGCAAAGTTCTAAATTTCATTTCAGACATTTAAGATCAAAAACAATGACAAACCATTTTTGAACTTACATTAGTTTATTTTTATATATTTTATTTCATGTCTTATGGCGAGGTTTAGGTCACAGGACCTTATCTTCCATCTAGCCGAGATTGGTGAGAGAATTGGGAAGGAGAGATGTTGGGTTGCTGGGGAAATTACGGTGCCCAACCGACATTTGTCTGGAGTAGGCGAGGAAAACCTCACTAATTCAGCCGAATAGGGTTTGAACCGGCGCCTTACCACTAGACCACCACTGCCCGCTAGTAAAACAAAAAAGGCTACTTTTCAAGCTCCTAGGCCCTTTGGTCCCACCCAAACCCCCAAGTCGCGTGGTCTGCGGGGGCGTACATTACGCTTGTTGATGTGCACTAATCTTTTGCTATTTTTTTCATACTCTCCGAACATTTTTCGGGAGACTAATTCGATAGGGGATAAAATTCGCTAAGTTCAAATTCGAAAGGAGATAAAATCTCCAAAACTTTACGGGTAGAAACACCACACGACTTCACAACGCATGAATTTTGTGATTTTGGTACTAGTATTTTTTCTATTAAAATATTTTGAGACCTTGAAGGAAGATGAAGTCATTGTGGCCTAGGGGAGATTGTTTGAAATTAACAAGCGATAAATGTGTTTAATATGGTTTGGTAGATACTATTTCCCATAGATAAAGAGAACACAGTATTACATCATATTCATGGTTGTGGGTGAAGAAGCAAATAGCATTATACAGAGAACTTCAATGGAAAATATAGCAAATGATACGAGTATAGTTGTGCGTCTGGAGTATTAGTCCATTATTCGGAGTAAAACAAATTTATAAAATTGGCCAATATGGTTTTTATTGTACATTGGTAGAGAAGAAAATAATTTGATTTTTTTGATCAGGATAACGTATTGGCGAATATCCCGTCAAGAATCAACATAATTATTTAGATATTACCTGCAGCAGTTGTTAATTGATTGAAATTAAATGAGAGTGCGGGATATGTATAGAACAGAATGAGAGATATAACACTAGAAGGAAAATACGGAATATGTTCAAGTTTGGCATGGTGCACACGACCTCCTGTGATGATCAAGACATACGACGTTTCAGAAAGCTGCTTTCTGTCATCATCAGATCCATAGTCATACATTTATGGGGAAAGGTATGATAGGTAAACTCTCCACAAAATGTAGTTTACAAGTTTAAAAAAAAATAAAAATTGTACTTCTTGCTGTTTTGGATAATTTGAATAATGATTTATCAGGAACCAAATAACTTCAAACGCATATTTCTGTAATGTTATGTATTAAATTTACTACAAATACTTTGAATTTACAAAGAACCACAGACAGGTTATCTAAAATTTATAATTATTCATTATAATTGTTCTGCATTGATGATTTTTCTTATTATTTATTTTTCTATTAAATTGTTTTTGGGTAAATGATGTTAAGGTGTTTTTATTTTGTTATTGAGTTAAAATTAACTTTTTTTGTACTAGAATCACCTGATCATTTCAGAAAGCAACTGTGAAACATCGTATGTGTTAATAAAGAATCAGTCTACTTAAACGACCGTTCAGAACATTATAATACAAATATGGTGATGGACGAAAATATCATAAATACGATTAATTTTTGAATCCCCATGGATAGTCTATATTATGTTACTCCTCAGTCGAACATCATTCAAATCCAAGCAGTGGCGGCGATTAGGAGGGGCGTGGGCGGGCAGCCGCCCCCTCACTTTTTTAAGGAAAGATAAAAATTTCATTTTAGCCGTCTAAAACTGGGAAATATACAAAAATATACCATCCTTGATGTGGTAATCACAAATTGTCTTTCCTTTGATTTATTTCATTATTTAAATCATACTTAGTGGAAGTATGCAGAAAATGTCATGATAATGAAAATAGTCAATTCCCCCCCCCCNATCGGTAATTGAGCATGCGCGAGACACGTGATTATCCAAAAGTTCTCGACGCAACACGCCCTTCTGTTTGCTTACCTACTATTTCCCTTTGCAAGTTACTTCTCTTTATAACTACTACTCAACGTTATTACTAGTCCTCCAGTGATGAAGTTGAAGTAACACAATACTTGTTTCTGCTGTGACTGTGGTTGCAGTAGTAACGAGCACAGTCAAGGGAAGTCAAGATCAGTGTGGGTCTGCTCCCCGTTTGCAAGTGTTCACTCTTTTGCGCATGCGCAATTAACGGCCGAGACTTTACCAGCCCTCTGACAACAAAAAATCGCGTGTAGCATAAAAATTACTGTTCGTGAGTCATCCTGGAAGTTATTAATCTCATTCGTGGTTTGTTTGCTCGCGACCAATTCGTACGACGGAGTCCTATTGGTAAGAATCACAACAGACAATGCGGAGTAAAATCTGAACGTGATCACTTCTGAAGAAGGCTGCAGCATTGCAGTTACAAATGTTCGATGCGGCTCCAACCAAAGCTTGCATACAACCTGTTCATCGTCCCATTACAAGAAATATTGAGAGGTTTTCGACAGCGAGTCATAAACGATAAGTTATAGTCATAGACTTAGATATCATTTTTGGAAGATATGTCTGCTTGCCAGAAAAGATTAATTAAATCAATAACATTGCGAAAATAAACAGCTAAATAAACAATACGATACAACGTTATTTTTTGTAGATTTACGAAATGTGAAGAATTGTTACTTAATTGAATTTTAAACTTACATTAACGCAAATTAATAGAACTATATTTATATTATATCTACTTTATAATGTATATCTTCGACAAGACTCGAAGGAAATGTCTAAAACACATTACAATGTTTTCATTTTTTTAAACAAATGTAAACTCACAAAAGTTTGAAATTCGGAAGTAATGCAAACAACAACATTTGAACATGTATTGAAAGGGTACAGAGGTAATCGAAAAGTGGTGTTGCGTTTTCGCAAACATGGGTTGGATATGGAATTTTCTCATAAATTTGAGACTACATTCTCTCATAAATAAATACGTTTTTATAACGTAAACGCAGTATCTATTACCTTACATTTATAATTTTTTTTCTACTGAATAAATACTTCGGAATCGAATGTTCGAATTTTTTAAAATATTTTTTATGTGGATAGTCTTCAAAATGTACTCGAATATAGCTTGTATCATTCTAGTATATTCGAAATGTTTCTGGTAATTATTTGTGAGCTCGTAATAACATTTAGCGAATTCCCAATTCTCATTCTTCAATCAACATATTCTTGAACCCACCCAAGTCTTTTAATGCAACCTTTCCATCACACACACACACAAAATGGTGGCAGGGAAGTCCAAAAAGAACTCTTAGTAAAAAAAATACCTAAGACGTCAGCACAACATGGAATGAGTTCCACGCACACTCTACCGACATTGCCAATGACGTCCTTGGCGTATCGGCAAACTCAACACCCAGAAAGATGCCAGTTGATGGTCACACGATGTTAAACAAAAACTCATTGAAAACAATGTGCTTTAAGAAATGGCGAGAAACTAAAGCAGATTTGGATAAAGACGCATACGAGATTGCACAGAGAGTAGCAAAGCAAGCTGTTGCCAAAACCTCAGCAAATGAAGCCCTGATTACTCGACTAGAAAATGCCGAAACCGATAAGGAAACACTCAGAATAACCAAGCAACGTAACAAGAAAACCCAGGATTTAAAACATAATAAATACATCAACGATGCCACTGGAAGTCTGTTAACATCGGACAGATAAATCAACAACAGATGGCAAGAGTACTAGTCCCTACGTACTTGGACCTTTTTAGGTTATCACACCATCTGAAGTAAAAAGAGTTTCGTACGAGTTATAATATAAACATAATACCAACAAATTTATATTTAATGAAACACAAACAAGTTATTTCACAAGTAAGTTTTATTGTAAAATATTGATTATTTGGAAAATATTGTTTTTAAATCGTAAAATAATTCGAGATATATTATTTAAGTAGACACTGCCCCTAGGCACACTAGTAAAATAAACTATTTATAACCGAAATTGTAAAATTTCTGTTGTTATTCTGAGTGTAAATAAAATTTTATTTCGCTTTTGGAGGTTTTGACTTTTTCATACAAGCATTGTAAGAAATCAAGCAACATCCTTTTTGGAATATCTAAAATACCTTAATATCATTCATATTGAGAAAAGTAGGCGTATGTCATTCCATATCAAATCAACCGAGCCATGGCACCCACCATCTCAGATTTCGGTGAAATGTGGTACACTTGTTCATATCATTAAGTTAGCGATTCATATGAAATTTTAGGTTCCTAGATCCCATAGTCTCTTCATGAAGTATATTAGAAATTTCGCATTTTTCGTAGAATTGTTGCTCTCGTGAGTGCGGGTAGAGATCTGTGCATTTTATTTTAAAAATTCATAACTCCGAATATAATTCATGAATCAACACCAAAATTTGTGTACACATACTTTAAAAAACATAAATTAAAGGAAAAAATGTATGGAGCTTGTATTTATAGTAAGAAAATTTTTAAAAATGAGAAAAAAAAATTTCTATCAATTTTGGGCGTGAAAATCTTTCTCTCTTTTAAGTGATATATCTCAAAAGGCTAAAATCAGATCTGAATTATTTTTTGTGAATTGGAAAACAAGTGTGGAAAAAAGTGGTCCCGCCCTTGCTTGTTTCGTAATTTTTTCTTACAATAATAATTTTTTTGTCGCATTACATTTTAGTAGGAAAAGTAGATCACACACACATTATTTGTATGTAATTTTCTCCCTCAATGCATTTAGAAACATTGTGTAAATTATTCAGCGATGTGTCGTCAATGCCCGTCACTTATCTCGCACTACATAGAATAACAACCTCTGGGACTCTGGAAAATGCGGTACTGAGTGGTTTTGCCGAGTCGACAAAAAAAAACGACTCCTGCATTTTGTGGATTTGGCAGTTTGCATCTTATCATTAACTGGCTGCTTTCTTCAATCTCTATCAATGGTTCGGTTCAAAGGAGTGATTCATAGTCTTGCTTATGGCAATGTTTGTTTCTTTGAATGCCTCCCCTGTCTTATTTTAATCAGTCCAGACTTGTTGATTATTTTCCTCTCATCAAACCTTTTTATCTCGTTGTAAGGAAGTGTTCTCATAACTGTCTCAGTTATATTCAAGCATCTAGTAGTACAACATTAAATCTTTGAAGTGCAGAAAATTTCTTACTGTTTTTTACAATGCCACGAGGTAGTGTGCCGTTACCTGATTGTACGAGTAGTGTAGGAGAAATAAAGAAAGCAGTGTCACTAGGAAACTTACACAAAAATGGACAAATTAATAAAAGAGCTTTTGGATTTAAGAAGTGAAGTGAGTGCTGCTTGTGAACAACATAAGAAATATTACCTTTCGAATTATGAAACCTATTAAACACTGTGCTTTGATCCGTGTGAAAGACGTAAAATTTTAATGAGGAATGGACTGAGAAGTGTATCTTTAAATTACGTACTTCAAATAAATATCATGATTGATGATGTAAAAAAACAAAAAATCTGTCATCGCTGCCGAGACCAAGTTAATCATAAATTAAAAAGTGATGAACCTGAACGCGCACCTTACTATGACGATGTTGTGGGAAATTCACCTTCTGAAGCAGATAAAGCCATAATGGAAGGAAAAGGGAACAAGCAGTCGAGCAAATCAGTTCATCTTTGACAAGTTTAGGGGAGACTCCAATTAAAGTTCATACTCTGAATCGCTATAGGAGACTTGTTTATGCAAAAGGAAAGATTGAATCAGCATCTGCATCGATGGAGAAAACAAGTTTATAAAGTTTTACAAGTAGAATTCCCTGAAACTTCTAACGAAGACGCAGAGGAAAGTGAGAAAGTAGCTAAAGCAAAGGGTTTGGATATTATTGTTGATTTAATGAAAGAAAAATTATCTACCAATAAGAGAAAAAATTCAAGTTTTAACGCTTGCTCGTGGAGTAAAAAACGAATAATGACAGAATTCAATGTAAGTGATTTTACGGGCAAAGCAAGAGAACTCAAAGAGAGTGGAATACTGGCATTACCTGAGCTGAGGTGAGGTAAAATGCTCGATGATATTGGTTTAGTTAATCAATTTTATCAAGATGAATTTTCGGGCAGAAAAGATTGATTTTAGGAAATTGAAATAAATTATAGGCAGCTTTCAAGTTTGCTCATCCTAGGATCGAAATTGTTTTTTCCAAGTTTTGTGAGCTCCGCCCTAAAAGGTGTGTGCTTGCAGGATCGTCTGGTACACGTGAAGTATGCATTTGTTTCACTTGTATTGCATGCAGCTTCTCTAGAGGAGACACACAGAGATTTGATTCAGTATCTTGTGTGTTTCGAAGATAACCGATGCTGTATGTTAAGACATTGTACCGAGTGCCCACGTATTGAAAATTTGAAGAATTTTTTACGAGCGAAGTTTGAAGAATGAGATTCAGATGATGAAATATCTTACATCTCTTGAATTTCAACCGACGCACTCAGCAAGTGACATTGAAAGTGACTTATGAAGAATTTTTGACAAAACTAACAAATAGTATGGAAAAACTTGTTCCTCATTCATTCATCGCAAAATCTCAGGCAAATTATTTGAAAGAATTGAAATCAAATCTTCCTTTCAAAAATCAATTATCATTTTAGATTTCAGTGAAAAATTTTCATTTGTAATGCAAAATGAAGTTCAGGGATATCACTGATCGAAAGATCAATTTTTATACCCTTTTGTTATTTATACTAAACCTGAGTTCAGTGAAGATTTTATTGTTTCCGGTTTACGTGTTATATCAGAAAATTTGGAACATGTGGACTATGTTATGAAACAAAAAGTTGTGACAAAATTTCTCCGTGACAATTTCCCTTCAGTGAAATTATGCGAATTATTTTTCGGGTGGTTGCGGGGGACAGTATAAAAACTGTAAGAGCTTTCTGAATCTGTGCAATCATGAGACAGATTTTTGTCTGACAGCGGAATGGACGTTGTTTGCAATGTCATGGAAAATCCCCCTGCGACGGCGTTGGAGGCATCGTAAGAGCAATCCTGCAGATGCCAACAGGAAACACTACTAAAAAAGTCTTTGATCACTGTCAAGCTAAAAAATATTGAATTTGCCCTCATTAAGAAATATTATCTCTAGCTACCAGACAAGAGGCTGAAAGTCGATTTTTAAGGCTAAAACTGTGCCAGGTACTCGGAGATATCAACATGTCTCCCCTCTTTCAGAATTCTTAATCGGATTAAAGAGAATCAGCTTTGATGCTGATTTTTCCATAACATTAAAGTTTTGTGAGGTAAAGTCATCAACAATAAAAATTTCACAATTATCGACAAATTCTTTCGTCTCGTGTATCTATGAAGATCATTGGTTTTTTGGATTAATCCTCTCCGAGCATGAAGAACATCATCCAATTTATGCACCCATATGGACCAACAAGATCTTGTTTTTTGGTCTGAAGGAAAGGAAGATGTTTGTTTTGTACCACTCATCCACATAATGTTATATGTTCCTCCACCTACTGTTCAGGATTCTGGAAAGATTCATTAGTATTATAACTGGCATTAGCATATAGCACTACATTCTATTAGTATTATAACTGGCAGCTAACTTTTTATATTATCTAGGAACTTTTGCTGAAATTTTTGAATCCGCCTCTGTCTTAGGGCCCTTGATCGGAATTGATGGGATGGTCCCTTGCTTGCTTCCGGAGAGTAAGTTAGTTTATTGTCCTCCACGTGGTCATACGCAGTTTGTACTGTTTTTTGACAATAAATTTATTATTATTATTAGATGTGTCAATTTGAAGAAAAAGAAGTTCCTTTTGCGTAGCGGAGGTTCATTGAACTCTCTAAAAAAGCATAGTATACCTGTTTTTCTGATGAGTAATAGAAGAATATGCTCACAAAAACTCTATTTTATTGTTATATTTAATTCTCATTTAGATTTCTGTATTTATTTTTACTTATTTGACTTATTTTTTAAGTTGTTGGTTCAAAATAAAAGTAAAATAAAGATTTAACGATAATTTACTAAACAGGCGAGGGCGGGACCACTTTCCACACTTGTTTTTCCCACACTTTTTGTTCTTATTCACAAAAAAATAATCCAGGTCTGATTTTGGCCTTTTGAGATATATCACTTAAAGGAGACAAAGATTTTCATGCCCAACATTGATAATTTCTTTTCTTAATTTTTAAAAATTTTCTCACTATAAATACAAGCTCCATACATTTTTTCCTTTAATTTATGCTCTTTAAAGTATGTGTACACAAATTTTGATGTTGATTCATGAATTATAGTCGGAGTTACGATTTTTATTTACAAAATGCGCAGATCTCTACCCGCACTCACGAGAGCAACAATTTCATGAAAAATGCAAAATTTCTAATCTACTTAATTAAGAGACTACGGCACTTATCGCGCTATATTATCTAAATATATTGCGGGACTAAAGAAAATCTCTAA
Source organism: Laupala kohalensis (assembly GCA_002313205.1). Taxonomy (NCBI): domain Eukaryota; kingdom Metazoa; phylum Arthropoda; class Insecta; order Orthoptera; family Trigonidiidae; genus Laupala; species Laupala kohalensis. The sequence goes on from NNCF01128613.1 coordinate 261,064, forward strand.
TTTCACGCCAAACGTTCCGATCTTTTTGTAGTTACCTCGTTGACAGAGAAGTGCACCTTCACACGTGTATGTTCGTAAGGATTATCAATTGGACCATTATTTGTTTCATAGACGATTGGTTCATACTTTGGAGAAACACCGACATCTCTACACAAACGTTATATGATTGCTCGGACTACCGATAGTGAAAATATGTTTTTGCGTGTTAACAAACAATCTGGACTCAATGCTATGTGACGAAGAAAGACATGGCAAGAATGAATTTATCTCATTCATTTTAAGTGAAAGCTTTATATATTCAATTTTATATATTTATTTAATCATTTTCAACGTTTCGTACCAAGTATTTAAAATTGTATCGTGGAAAGTTTTGAGGAAAGAAAGTCTTCCTGGTTTAAATTTCATTTGTCTGGATAATATAAACTTTACCCTAGTTGTCAATGATACATGTGTTTCGAAATGATCGTGCAGGTAGCGGATTGAAAGCACCTGAAGTGATCAGTCAACTCTCGTTTGCAGGTGGGTTCTGCGCAAGCGTATTTCTGCAAAATTAACATTCCCGCCTTGAAGATATAGTATTTTCTTCAGTAACCGGCTGGAGGCCGTTGTGTAAACAGCGAATTTATCCAAGCTGCTACTCCCTCGCGAAAGGGTCGTTTAAAATTACCCCTCCAGTGACCGAGATCGCGAAAGGTATGCATTATAATTTCAGAATTCCTGCATCAGAGAGCGCAACTGTCGCTCGCCCTTGACAGTCGAATGACAATGGAAGTTCATCTGTTTTTAAGGCTGCATTTTTACGAGAAACGAGCTCGAGGATGAAAATACGTATTGTATCTATAAAATTCGTTTTTTGCTCATTTTTTCAAATTGAAACATTTATTTAAAATTCACATTATAGATAGTGTGAAATTATTTCTTAATTTCAACTTATTATTGGCATAGCAATAAAAAACTTCACGACAATGAAATCTTACATTTTATAAGCTCCAATGAGATTAATTCTGCTTCAACAATAGGTGTGTTATTTTATTGAAGTGATCTTCTTTGCATTCACACGGGTAAAAACACTGTTCCTAGGATCCTGCTTGCAGCTGAGGTCTTCAGGCTGATTGTCTTCTGGCAGAGTTTTTGTGTTTTGTGTTAAACAACATGTGTATATTGGTATCAGTGAAGGGAAGCACCGTAATTCATCTTCAGCGTGCATTTGTGCTTATGCAACATGTGTATATTGGTATCAGTGAAGGGAAGCACCGTAATTCATCTTCAGCGTGCGTATTGGGAGTGCTTGACGTGAACCTCACACTACGATAATCAGATGATTGGGCAACGCTCAAAGGTATATACTCCCAGTTTATTGAAAAAAGTACGTTCTGGAGACGTGTTTTGTTTAAAAAGAAGAAGAGAATAGGAATTGTCAGATATACTGCAGGTGAGTGTAACCTGAACTAGAGCAAGTTGTAAGACTAGAGAAATATTTTGATTTGTCAATTGCACGTGTTATTTCTTCTCACAACGATAAAAAGTTAGAAGCTTTGAAATTAATGTTGTAGCGAAAATATTTTAATATTGTATCAAATTACTTCACACTGTGCCATTTCATGGAACCTTTTGCTATTTCTTCTTTGTAGAAAACTCCTGTGTTGATCTTTTGAGAGCTTACGTAGCATATACAATTCAGTCAAAACATTAGGTAAGTTTTATTTCGTTCATTAGTTGTGAAATTAATCAATATATTGTCATTTCAATTTTGTACATGATAATTTAATTTTGTATATTATAATGTATTTTAATATATAGAAATTTATGTATAATAATAATTATTTCCAAAATCGACCCTTCAAAGTGAGTAATTTATGAAACAACTTTTAACCAATGTATCTCTTTTCATAATAGACCTACTCTTTTATTTTGATTTTTTTTTGTCATGGAATATGTTGAGTTTACCTTACAGGAAATAAATTATTTGTTTAATACAATCTTCCACTGCCAGACTAAAAGTAAACATAAAATAAGATTTAATTTTTTTATGTTGCTGTTTTGTTTTAGTACAAATACAATTAAATTAAAGTCATACATTGTTCTAAGTATGTTTTAAAAAATAATAATACTTGGGAAAGTAAATAAAAAAATTAAATAATAAAAAATTAAATCATTTAAAAACTTATTGATTTGTAGTTAAAGCTGGAAGTATGAGAGATTTAAGACGAATAAATAAATAAACTTCATTAGTATCAAACTGCATATGATCATAAAGTTCATCAGTATCAAACTGCATATGACCACATGGGGGGTAACAAACTGTAAGTTACTCTCCGGGCACAATCAACGGATCACCCCATCATTTCCAATTATTGGCCCAAGGGTGGTGGTTGGTTTAATATTTTTAAAATAAATTATTTAGTAAATACGTACTGTTATCCATTTATTATTAAAAAATAATTTGTATATATTTGTGCAGTAAATATTCGAGATTAATGAAACAAAAGTATTAATGACATTCTCACCCAACGGAAATCCACCACTACCCAAAGAAAAAACAGAAAAACCTGGACGAGGATGGAGCTACAGAGATAATGTACACGACCATGCCAAGGTTAATTACAGTAACTACATTAATTACGTTGAAAACATAAATTACATTTTACATTAATTACATAAAATTAACTTTAAATTAAAAATTTAATTACAAATTAACTTTTTTTAAATGTAAAAGTTATAAATAAATAAGTTTATTATTTAATTAATTTTATTGTAAAGAAAGCATTTGCAAACTCTATATGACCACATTGTGGGCAAAAACCTAAGTACCTCTGGGAACAAGCTAAGGACAGTCACATCAATTCCTAGAAAGAATGGCAGTAGCGGACTTAATATATCTAAAGGAAATTATTTAATATATATGTTCCATTATCCACTCATTTATTTTTTAAGTAATGCAGTAAAAATTTGGGAAAAATAATAACAAAAGTATTAATTTTATTCCTGCCTATGTATATTAGGCACCTCTAAGGAAAACCCAAAGAAAAACTGGGTTTAGGATTTCATAGATAACGTACAAAGTACAGCCAAAATGTTGAAAAGATACAAAAATAAAAAATCTATTATGAATCATAAGGAACAAAAACTAATTTAATCAGTATTAGTAGTTATAGCATGATTAAGTATGAGAGGTATTAACATCACTTCACGTTAACTAGAATCAAATTTAAAAATAAAATATTTGTTGGTAAATCAAAACTTAAAATAATTTCTTTTGTTACAATAATAATAATAAATTTATTGTCAAAAAACAGTACAAACTGCGTATGACCACGTGGAGGACAATAAACTAATTTACTCTCCGGAAGCAAGCAAGGGACCATCCCATCAATTCCGATCAAGGGCCCTAAGGCAGAGGTGGATTCAAACATTTCTTGAATAAGTTCCTAGATAAGATAAAAAGTTAGCACTATACAATTAGCACTATTACCATCTATAAATTCATCAATGTTTTAGAAGAAATTATGTCTTAGAAAGCATTTAACCACAGATTTGAAGCGATTCAATAATTTTACGAAAGGAATTATACAAAATTATTTCTGAATGATAAGGCGTTTTTGGCAAAGATAGGATGACATGCTTGTACGATAAATATTAGCTTTCGATGAGTGTTGTTTTATGAACAAGACCATTTCTCCTAAAGCAGGGAGGGATTTTAATAATTCTGTTGTAGCAGATGTAACAGCTTTGTAAATGTGAGTGCAGAGGGGTGAAATATTTAATATTTAATTTAACACAGATTTACATTATTTTAGGGATAAGATTTACATATATATGAACTATCCTCTTTTATATTCTGAAAGTTTGGATGCTCTAAACAGTGTGACCCTAAAAGATAATAAAAATAATAAATTGGAATTTGCAAAATATATTCAGCAAGAACCTGGTTGACTTGAAACATTGTACAGAATTAAGAAGCATAACATAATTTGCTGAGTTTGAAAATGACATTGTCAATTAAGTAAGGGATTTTTTTTTTTTTTTTCCAAATATGAATACTCTGAATTGTTGTAACATTGTTAAATGACATTGTAAACATTATACTTAAATTTATATCACAGGGTGACAAACCAAATATCATTGGTTTGGATATCATATTTCTTACTTTTAGAATATCTGAGTGTATTCCTACAAAACCTAACATTTTATACAGTTTATTTCCTAATGAATAAATAGTATTCCTATACACTAATTTAAATGTTTTCAAATCAATTTGAATGTGACTTAATTAAATCATTAGAATAGCATAGAAAAATTTAAAATTTAGTGATATTTTCAAAAATAATTTCATTTTTTATTTGATATTCCCAACTCTGAAAATAATATGAAATATTTTTTATCCATCATTCGGTGCAATTAAACACAAAGTACAGTCTATGTACAAGTATTCCATATTAAAATATAGACTGAAGCAACGTTCTTTCCTTTTTTCTTGCCTCAAATGATTCATTATTCATTGGCGCCGTATGGGAAATATTGAATTACATGGAAACAATCATTGTAGCGAAATATATTAATCTTGTGTCATTAACTTATAACTAAATAATTACTTGTGTCATTAACTATTTTCTTTTGTTTACAGATATGAAACAGTTGTCAACAATTCAAGCACTAAACTGAGGTCTTAGTATTTACGTTAAACTTGAATTAAATTAAATTTCCAAAAGCAGTTCTCTGCCACAAAGATAATCTTACTAAAATCTTTCATTATTGAAACTGAATGTATCACGAAAAAAACAGTTAAAAACTGTGTGATTATTTGCAGTATAACAAGCTCCTGAAGCAAGCAAGGGAGAAAAATTTATATCTCTCCTCTTCTCATTTTCTTCTTGTGTCTTTTCTCTTGGTGGATTCAACATGTAGAAACATAGAATATAGAAGCTGAAGAATTATTAAATACCTATTCAATATTTTGTGTGTTCAAATTCAATTTTCTAGATTTGCCTGCTTTACTAGTTTTGTTCTCAAGATATAATTCCTCTTCACTATTTATGTGATTAAAGAGATATAGGTATCTTTATTGTATTTTTAATGTTTAGTTCTGTTCAATAAAATGTCTTTCTGGAATGTTTCTTGCTAAATGTTATGTGTGTAGATAAGTTCAAATTTTTATAGAGCTAGTATTTACATTTTTTGTGTTAATTAAGCTTAATATTGTAGATTAATTAATTCAAGAGTGATTTTACATGTGCCTGTGGAAAATTAACATTCGCTACTGAATTATATTTTAACATAAGCTTCTAATACAAATATTAATAACTTAAAATCATTTCGTATTTAATATTAAGGGAGTCATGGATGTAGTATTGGATGTAGATTTGGACAAATTTATTCCAGATGAATGGAAACCATGGCACGAGGAAAATGAAGTACAGCGTGCAGAGCTGGGTAGATATCATTCTAATTTTTCAAACTTTGAAAGAGAGATGAATGGCATCCCAGGATGCTCGATTGATTCTGTTGAGAGAATAGACAATCCTTTCTTGTGGGGTTGCTATTTACTCAAAAAGAAGGAATATAAGTCTAAGGGTATTGAGTACAGAGAAAGAGAATTGTATCACTGTACTGGACAAAGTAATATTCATAGTATTATAAAAGATAACTTGGATTGGAGAAGGTCTCACAGATGTAAATTTGGTCAAGGTGTTAGCTTCTCGCCATGTGCGAGCTATGCTCACAATTTTGCCAATATGGATATTGGATCATCACGAGCCATGATAAAGGCGAGCGTTTTAATTGGGAGAAGCGAAGAAGGTGATTACAGCGATTTTATTCCTCCATCTGGTTTTGATACCACAACAGGAAATTGTGGGAAGGTTCTGGTTAAGTTTTATGACTATGAATTTTACCCAAAATATGTAGCATTTTATACAGGTACTGTACCTACTCGTCGAAGACATTTTCTATACTTCTAGTAAGGTGCATTGAATATAATAAATTTGAGACTATTTTCATATGATACGAACAGTATTGCGCATACGTCTTAATATAATGTTCATTTGAGATTAAATTTATATGAATATTTTTTAATATTATTGTTTTTTTTTTAGGAGTATGTTAATGATATAATGATTAAGTCCATTTTAAAGTCTGGTAAGTGAGAATTTATATTAGCAGTAGAAGATGTAGTACATGTACTGAAACTACAGAAATATTTTCTCTTGGACTGTACTTCATTTTGAAAATTTAGACATTTTTCAGTTTGCTCTTATGCTTCTAATTGCTTAATGCTATCAGATAATAATTCTTTACTGAGAATAATAGGATTTTCTGTTCTCTTGTAGCTAAGAATCTTAAATCAATTGTATTTCAATTAATATTATAATAGCTAATTACATCAGTTGTAGCCAACCGTTCACCTGACGTGATACAGAATTCACTTCTTATGCAGGGGCCTAGCCAGGATTTTGGGTGTGAGGTGGATTTTATTTTATTTTTTATTTCCTTTTCTTTATTTGAATATTATCCTTTCTGTGACTTGGCTATGCCCATTTTCTGTGTAATGTTTATTTTAGAACTCATTTTTAATGTATAATAATTAAAATTAGAGTTGATAAGTTTGATATTTTGTAAATAATATAGTACTATTAAAATAGCTGTATTTTCTATTTTGGTTAGTGAGATATTTGAAATAAATTTACCATAGGAAATAGCAGTATCCTGCAGATGCCAGTTGTTTAAGGAAACAAAATCTAATTGATCACAGAGGAGGGTTACATAAGTATCAATGAGAAAACATTGTTTCTATTAGAAAATATGACATTGTTATTTTTTAACCCATGTTTTGAAAATTTAATAATAATTTTTATAAAAGTATTAAATATGCATTTTTATGCACATGCAATTATGTTATGTAATGTAATGGTGTTTTGTGCAATAAATATTTAGTATATTTAATACAGTTCTTATTTTCCTAATTTTTCTTTGTGTAGCTCTCTCTGGTATGCTAGGATACTTTTATCTCAGGACCCAAATTTTTATGAAGAAATATTGGAAAATTATTCAGTTTTATTGAGGAAGAAATATGGTATTTTAGTGAAACTATGTAGCTGCAAAAGCATCTGTAATACACCTACTAACAGAGCAACTGAGAAATGTGAACAGGTGGGGGAATGTGTATGCCACAGGCTCCTCGAAATAAAAGTTCTCATTAGCAATCTTTTAAAGATATAGTTTTTTCAGATAAAGACAATTTTGAATACAACCAATAATTGAAAATTTGTAATTGGAATAATATCCTTTTTATCATGTTTTCTGCTGAATAGATGTTTTCTTCTATGATGGGGTTTTAGAGGACATCTCTCCCTGATGTTACAGTGCTTTTTGGATAAGCGTTCCTTCCGCTACAGAAATGGAAGAGACACCTCCGATCTCCTTCAAGAGAACGGTTTGCTCAGGGCTCAGTCCTGGGTGTGACTTTATTTGCAGTGGCCATTAACAGCATAATATCTGCTGTGTCAACAGTCTCTCTTGTTGATGATTTAGCCATCTGCTCATCGCAGTGTGTCACAGGTACGGAGCGACAAATCCATCTGGTCCTCAATAGTCAATGGCTTTCGTTTGTCTGCTGAAAAGAAAGAAAACAAAAAAAATCTCTCCTCACCCTGGGGGACAACGTTCTCAAATTCCATCCTTCAGCAATGTTTGTAGGTCTCATCTTTGATAAGAGACCAAATTTCAATTGAATATCTTACCAACCTAAGAGTTAGAATTCTAAAGTCTCTGAATCTTCTGAAGTGCCTGAGTAGCGGGGAATGGGGTGCTGATCGTTCCTCGCTCTAGTTTTATCAAGCATTCATAAGATCTCGGCTCGATCATGACTGCGTTGTGTATAGCTCTGCTGGTGTAATTTATTTTTAAAAAATTGGATAGTATTCATCGTGCAGGAATTCAACTAGTTACGGGAGCCTGCCCTACTAGTCCCTTTCCCAGTTTGTATGCCAAA
>NNCF01128614.1:0-14992 GCA_002313205.1 Laupala kohalensis
CTTTTCTTCCTTCACTTTGACAAATCGCTCTTCTATTTCTTTTAATTCGGGAAGTTAACTCTTCGTTTTGTAAACAACTAGGTCAGTTGTTTAGCTTAGGGGCAGCCCCACTTCATTCAAGAGTCTGGGGAAGAAAGACGATCTACGCTGTTTTGAAATACCCAGCAAGCTATGTAAAGCGTCCTCTTTGGTGTAATAAGTACTTTTCTTCCTTCACTTTGACAAATCGCTCTTCTATTTCTTTTAATTCGGGAAGTTAACTCTTNCTTTGACAAATCGCTCTTCTATTTCTTTTAATTCGGGAAGTTAACTCTTTGTTTTGTAAACAACTAGGTCAGTCGAAGCGCGTGGCTCCAAATAAAGGACAAAAACCGACGCATAGATGGATACAATATTCTGTTTTACGCTGCCCCTATTTCTCGTCGTAACTTTTCATTATAACGTACGCGACTATTCTTTTTCGTTAGTAAAATCATGTCTTAAAAAATGATTTTTAAAAATTATTCACATTTAATTGCCTCAAGCACAATCTCTTTTTAGTTAAATATTATATATAATTTAATTTTTAAAATCTTAAATACAGATCAGCATGACATATGATGCGAACGATATTGTTGGGGGCTAAAGTAAGGTCTGAAATTTGTTGTCTAAACGTAATATAAATAATTAATAGTAAGGTCATTTTTTGCATATAAACCCTACTTTGTATTAACGTGAATATCATCAAATATATTTGATACTTTCATATACAAACATTTTATCAAAAATGATTTGGGCAAGGTTTTCTAGCGAGATCAATATGAATGACTTTTAATAACAATTACACTAGAAACAATTTCTGGAAGAATAAACGCACATTTTATAAGATTTTTTATTTCAAATTTTTAAACGAAATACACTGAATTTTTTAAAATAATTGATTTCATACGGTATTTACTTGTACTCTTTCAAATTAGTTTCTTCACGTGTGAATTTTTTTGTTTTCTTTATACTTATAATTTTTCCCCCAGAATCTTTAAGTTTTCTGGACGTTTCTTCTAATTTTGTTGATACAAGACGCTTTACCGCCTCTTCTTCTATATTATTATCAGGAATTGTAGGTGTTCCTGGAGGCGAACCCGGAGTCGAAGGCGGTGTTGGCTGACGTGCCGCCATTGTGGACGTGCCAACTTCTTGGTCTGCAGTTCTTCTGAAATAAACAAGCAATATTCGAAAATGAGACATCACATAAATATATCTCACAATCGTTTACACTTCCAGTTTGCGAAATTGCACGTGCTATCAAATTTTTCTTCTCATTAAAAAGTTTAGATCACTTTGAAGACTATATAATTTGATAGAAAGTGAGACTGACAAATTCTTACAAATTCCGTCGTTATTATTACCTTGGCCGTTTGGCTTGTCCGGTACCTTGATTTTGCTTCCTTTTCGGACCCATGGTATAATTTATAATCCTGTTCACTGCAATATCTTTCTAACCGTTTCTGATAAACAGACAAATGACAACAGAATTGTTTACTCCTATTGTTTAGAACGATAGTATTGAACTCTTCTACTGGAAGCAGTTTCGACATCTATTAATATCGATATAATTGACGCTCGATGCACCAATGTACTGAAACGTCACAAGCGAAGTAATTTCGTCGTTTGCCACCAGAGTGCGAAAACTAATGCCACGGCCTTCTAGCTTTCCCATCACAAAGCTTCCATTCATCTTCGGATTCCTCAGTGACTGTAGTTTTCTCGGAGCGGAGGGATTGGCACTTAAATGAAGAAAAGAATACAGGAGAAATAGATAAAAAAATAGGTCCAAGGTCACTAATATTCTAGATTTCATACATACAATAGAAGAAGTTGATCAATGCACAAGAACGTTCAGAACAAAGAGAATCCTCCTCAATAATAAGGGGAGAATTTAGAGCTAAAAATCATACAAGATATAACCATTCTCAGTTTAATTAAGAACAGAAATACAAATTTTATCAAGGGTTTCTCGCATATTTCATGAATTTAATTTTCCAAATTCTTTTTTCTCGCAGCATAGCACAGTGGTAATATACTAAACTCAAGAAGCATGAGTTTTTCTGAAAAGTCAACTGAGGTTGCAATACGTAACAAAATAATAATATATACATAACTTTTTTTGTGGGGTTTTAGGGCTCGTCAACATCAAGGTCATTAGAGCCCTTTATATACATAGAGTTCATCAAAATTAGTATTAAATAATTTCATTACAACAGCATTTTCTTTCGGGTAATGACGGTGTTTGTGCTATTTCATATTTTTGTTTACTGGTAATAAAATATTGGCAAGAAAAATGGATTTTTATACCACTTCAAATATACAATCAGATCAAATAGAAGAAAATCATTATGTCCAAATGAGCTCATCTGTATAGTACATTACCACCATATTATGATGCTAAAAGTAACTTCCAATACGAACATATCTACAAAAAATGAGAGAAAAACACACAATCAATATTTTAAGAAAATTTAATTATCTTACTAGAACTGAACCTGCCCAACCCTAAGAAAGAACAACAAATGGTCAAAATCCATTTGATGTAAGCTGCAAGATCTTTTTCATCATGCCAATTGCGGTTTTTACAATAATAACTTTTACCTTACCTTGAATCTACAGCTTGAAAACCATCAAATAAGTGCAGATTGAAATGTAAAATTGAAGTTTTCTTTTAGTACATTAGAACTTAAATTATTCATTCAGAACACTCTGGGAACTAACAACAAACACCAATTAGCCTTTGCAATCATACTAAGAAAATTTCAACATAGCACAGTTGGTTACAGATGCTCTGCCAAAATAAATGAAAGTTACTGACATTGTAAATCTGTCACACAAGCAAAGTCCAAGAGTTCACCAAGAACTCAATTTGACCAAAGAAAAAAAGAGAGAAAAATAAATAAATGTAATATGGTAACCGAAGGAGTCATTGTGAAACTACCCTTCTCTTGGCTATAGACAGGATGAAACTGATTCTATTCTACTAATGGGGACCACTTAAAATATCTTACTATTGCTTTTTGGAATTAAATTTTGTTATTTTGGTATAAGTAGCAAATTAATAGAAAACACTATTGCTTAGCTCAGATTAAACTTAGCGTATTATAATTATTTTTATAACTTATCACTTGATGTACAGATATTTTGTCACGTGAATACTTCAATATTTTCCAGGTAATTTATTAGTCTTGACTGCCAATGTTACAATAAAACATTCCAGTTTCTCAGTAACCCAACACATCACAATGTTAACAGGCGAAAATGGGAAGTTGGTCAGGATTTCAGACAGTCCTCTTGAAAAACTTAAACATTCCATTACTCCACCAACAGACCGAGGAATCTGCAATAGAAGGGACTTTTCAACGCAGGCAACACCCGTGTCGGAGCACTAGATCTTCACATCGGCCTCCACGTTCTTGCCTTTTCATGATCGAATAACAGGAGAAAGACATCTAATAACTTCAGACGGGTCGTTTTCTACTCTCACACAATACGAAACACAAGATCTTAAGACAAAAAACAATAATGCCAAAGCACTGCCATCATTTCATGTTAAAATGATGTAACAGCCTGTCGTTTGTTTTATCCAGGACACAGTATTTAATACGCATGTCGTTTAAGGTCCGATTCCGAATCCTTTTCAAAAAATACATCAAATATTTTGTAGCTAGTCAAGAAACTACATTTCATTTTCTTTTTTGTGGCAAAACTCCTTCCTTTCTTCGATCTTTTAGAGGTGGCACCTGAGCTCTATCAACACAAGTTCTTCTTCCACTTCAACAGGTGGTGTTCGTTCGAGAAATAACTACTGCTGTTCCGATGGACTTATCTTTTGTACAGATTGCATCTTGGTGAAGGCCAAGATAGAATCTGACATAAAAATAGATACCTGATTTTTCTTTCCTATTCCGAAACTGGCCCCCACTCAAATTACTCCTCTGACATAAGTAATGAAAAAATTCCTTGTTACAGATATTTTACATCTTCAACGCTACAAATAACTAGAAAAACTTAAACAACTACTATAAACTTATCGAAATGTAGCCGACTGACATAAGGAAAAAACCTGCTTCTTTACAATGGTTCTCCCTTTATTAATATTTAACTAGCTTCATTATTCACCGGAATAAACATTTGTATGAAGTGTTCAAAATAGCATCGTGTATTTTAAGCACTGCTCAATTGAAAAAAACAACAACAACAAAACAGCTTTCAAACCTGAAACACATTATGTACCACTGTGTCAATAGGATTGTGGGGATATAGCTCATTCTACTTCTTTTCTATCTTGCTGCACCCCTGATACTTCTCATTGTTCTCAGAAAAATGCACTACCTCCTTGGTGCTGCTGTGTTCCCATATAAAGCAAAACCTAAGGTCTGTTCCATAAAAGTACAAGTTTGTAAGTAACAGTTAAATTTCCACAAGTTTGTAAAATATCCAGTTATTAGTGTCTTAAAGGTACACTAGTAAACTTGTACTTACAAGTGATTTACTTGTAAGTTGTTTCATCAATCTTACTGGTGCCAGTTTATCCTTTATTTTCGATTTTGGTGACAAAGCAGGGAGACGAGTCTCTAGTTACTTGCTAAATTGTTTGGGCCTTGTTTTCCTAATATTTCTTTTCTGCTTTCAATTCCACAGGGAATACTCCTGTAGATAATGACGTGCTAAGTTAAGAAAAATTAAGAAAAATTAAGACGTGCTAAGTTAAGAAAAATAATAAAGTTAAGAAAGCTACAGAAACCAGTACAAAAATTAATATAATCAAATATCTAAAATATCCTAAAAACATATCTCAAAATAACAATATTATATGTGTAATTACACATTAATTAATTCTAAATTCATCACACTTCTCTGTCAATATAATTTAATCATATTCAACAAACAAAAAATTATTTTATATATTTGGTCCTTTCGTACTAAAATATAAATTTTATAAAAAGATAGAAACCAACCTGGCTTACACCGGTTTGAACTCAGATCATGTAAGAATTTAAAAGTCGAACAGACTTATTGTTTTAATAACTGCACCAAAAAATATTCTTAATCCAACATCGAGGTCGCAATCTTTGTTATCGATTATAACTCTCAAACAAAATTACGCTGTTATCCCTAAGGTATTTTAATCTTCTAATCACTAATAAAGGATCCTAAATTCATTTATTTTTGTTTATAATAATAGAAGTTTATTTATTCTAATATCACCCCAATCAAATAAAATTATTAGATAAACACACTAAAATTCTTATCCAATAATAATATAAAAATTCCATAGGGTCTTCTCGTCCCTTTTAAAAATTTAAGCTTTTTAACTTAAAAATAAAGTTCAATTACTTACATTAAGACAGTTATTATTTCGTCAAACCATTCATTCCAGTCTTCAATTAAAAGACTATTGATTATGCTACCTTTGCACGGTCAAAATACCGCGGCTCTTTAATATTCATCAGTGAGCAGGTTCGACTTTAAATTACCTCCTAAAGACATGTTTTTGATAAACAGGCGAATAATAAAATTTTCTTTGCCTAATTCTTTAACATAAATACAATTTAAATAAAACAAATTCTACACTTATTTTTATAAACAAACATCCACAAAAATATTAATTTACTAATTCAATCATTATATCCTAAAAATCAAATTCATTTTAATTTTTTAATATTCAAAATTAATTAAATAATAACTATAACATACTTTAAGTAATAGCTAATTCTAAGCTTATAATCATAAATTTATAAATAAAATATAATTTCTATTTTCAAGCTCATCCCCAAAAATCTTAATCTTAAATCAATAATATAAATATAATATTTAATTATTTAAATTAAAATCTAAATTAAATTTATTTCTTAAAAAACTAGATATATAAAAAATCGAATAACATTTCATTTCTATTTAAATATTTTAAATAATTATTAAACATTAACTTAAATATGTAATTAACTCTTTTTTATTCGAGAAATATACATATTTGTATAAAATATTTAATCAACCCTGATACAAAAGGTACAATACTTTTCTTCTATATATTAAATTTTTATTTCATAAATTCCCTCACAGTACTATAAACTATAAATCGTATAATTATTCAATAAACTTTACTCAATCAATTAATATTTAAAATTATTTTTAATAAAATATTTATAAACACAAATAATAACATTAATAATTTTATTCCAATAAATATTGACTTTCTAGATACACCTTCCAGTACATCTACTTTGTTACGACTTATCCTATTTTATAACAGGAGTGACGGGCGATATGTACATATTATAGAGCTCAAATCAATTTACCAATTAATAAATTTACAATCAAATCCATCTTCAATAATTTTTTAAATTCATTTATCCGTTTACCATAAAATTGTAATCCATTTCTACTTTATTATAAGCTGCACCTTGATTTGACATATAAACAAATAATTTTCCTAAAAATAAACTTTTTTAAGATAAATTTACGACAACGATATACAAGCTACACAAAATTAAAGTTCATAAATTCGTGTATTATCAATTACAGAACAGATTCCTCTGAAAAGACTAAAATACCATCAATTTCTTTAAGTTTTAAGAACATAACTACTAATATTTAAAATATTTTAATTTACATATATAATAATAGGGTATCTAATCCTAGTTTTAAATATATATTTCAAAGAATCAAATAAATCAATTGTTAATTCTCTATACACATTTTTATTTCACCAATTAATGAATATAATCAATAACAACTTTATTACACAATTTACTTCAATTTTAATATAAATCGTTTACATTTAATGTTTAACTGCGACTGCTGGCACATTTTTAATCAATATTATATAAATTTACTTTATCTAAAACTACTTATTTCTAAAAAATTTTTAACTGCAAATTAATTCATTTAGAATTTTTTTTCACATGTCAACATATTTAATAACAATTTTCAAGCCAGAATAAAACTCACCCTTTAAAAATCATATGTCCTTGTTGGTCCACTTAAAAACACTTGAATCGTACAAAATCTATTAAATGTAAATGAATCACTTTCTTTAAGCTATATTTCTTAATTTTAAAGTGATCCTTTTACATTTTTTTTAACATAAAAGAAAATTAAATGACAAAAATCCTATTGGCAATAAATGTGATTTTCGTTTAATATTTTGTAATGAAAATTAATCATATTCATATACAAAATTTCCTTTTCAGATTAAAACAGATAATTTCTATTTTAATTATTAACATTAAAATATTCAAGTTAATGCATTATTCAGACAGGTATTTCCATATTAAATTATTTGTTTGTATATAAATATGATTAATTGGTTAATAAAGGTATATAAATTTTTTATATTTAAATATTACATAAATAATTAATAAGGATATATAAATCATTTAATTATTAATATTTAATTATAATCTATATAATAGATTTATAGAAATATTAAGAATAGATTGATATCTGAAGTCATATTATTTTAACAATTAATTTTTAATCTAATTTGATCTTATAATTGTTAAACATTAATAAATAATTGGATATATATAATTATTTATATATTATATAAGTAACACTCCTATTAGTTAATAAGATATATACTTATATATATATAAATGTCTTATTAACTAAAAAAAAAAAAATTAACGAAATTTAGTCTATTTTTTTTTTTGAATTGGAAAATATCAAGAAAGTTTTGTATCTTGAACCAATCATTNTTTTTTATTAGAAAATATCAGAAAAGTTTTGTATCTTGAACCAATCATTTTTTTACATAAAGATAAGAAACCTAAAATGAAATGCCTGAATAAAGGATCATCTTGATAGGATGAAACAAATAAATTTTATATTTATTTTCATTATGACAACAGAATAATTCTATTACACCCAATAGAATTAAACTATTTCTTAAAATATCTAAAATTCACGTGCATCATACACCAAAGTGTAGACATTTTCAATTTAAATTAATTATATGTTGATTTATAAATAAATAAACTTTACTTCTAACTATAAAATTTAATTAAACAATTCAACAAGAATTTTTAATAAAAAAAACTTTTGTTCCAATAACACGAAACGGACATAAAATGTTATTTAAAATATAAAGTTTTTTATTAAATATAGTATGTTTCCTAAGAAAAAAGGAGACATTTTAGGTAGAATCAATCCTATGGTTGATTAATAAATATCTATAAATTTTTGGTGTACTAGAATTCTAACCCAAGAAAGAAAAAAAACTTGTGCTAGAATTCTAGTAAGAAAGCCTTAAGAACAATCCAAATAACTGATGAACATAAAAAAAACTAAAAATGAACATAAAATGTTATTTGAATTTAAAATTGTCATTAAAAATATAGTGTGTTTCCTAGAAAAAAGGTAAGCTAAATAAAGCTATTAGGTTCATACCCCAATAATAGAAGGAAATACTTCTCCTTTTTAATTAAAAAGTTTGATTTTACAAAAGTAATTTTATTAACAATATTAATCCTTGGTACATTTGTCACAATTTCTGCTAAATCTTGAATTACTATATGAATGGGATTAGAAATTAATATGTTAGCTTTCATTCCTTTAATAACTGAAATTAATAACTCTTTATCTTCTGAAGCTTCACTTAAATATTTTCTAGTTCAAACATTAGCATCCTCAATTTTTATTATTTCAAGATTAATAATAATAATTTATTATAATTATAATGGGTATTACAGAATAATCAATAATTTAATTATTATTTCACTAATAATTAAATTAGGTGCAGCTCCCTTTCATTTTTGATTTCCTTCAATTGTTGAAGGTATATCTTGATTAAATTGTTTTATTTTATTTACTTGACAAAAAATTGCTCCATTCTTTATTCTTTTCTTTTTTATTAACAGTACAGTAATTTACTTTTTCGTTTTACTTTCTTCAATTTGAGGTCCTATTGGGGGATTAAATCAAACATCAATTCGAAAAATTTTAACTTATTCCTCAATTAATCATATCAGTTGATTATTGATGTCAATAAAAATAAATTTAAATTTATTTTTATTATATTTATCTATTTACACAGTAATAATAATATTCCTAACATGAATTTTTTATTATTTTAATATTTTTCATTTAAATCAATTAATTTACTTTCTCGAAAATAATCTTATAATAAAAATTATTGTCATAATTAATTTTATATCATTAGGAGGTTTGCCTCCCTTTTTAGGATTTTTATCAAAATGAATTGTATTACAAAATATAATAAATTATCAAATTATTTTTATTATAATTTTAATAATTATATGCTCTCTTCTTACCCTTCTCTACTATATAAAAATTATAATTTCTTCCTTTTTAGTTTTAACAAGACAACAAAATATTTTTCTTGGATAAAAAGTCATTATTGAATTTAAATTACTTTTATTTAATAGCTACATCTATAATTTCATTATGTAGATTAATATTCTTTTCTTACTTTATTTTATTATAAAGATTTTAAGTTAAATTAAACTATTAACCTTCAAAGTTAAAAATAAAAATAAGAAAATTAAGTCTTAGTAAAACTACACCATTAAATTTGCAATTTAATATCATTTATATTTGAATATAAGACCTACTGATAAAAGAGAAAATATCTCCTAAATAAATTTACAATTTATCGCCTAAAATCTCAGCCATTTTACCGCAACAATGATTATTTTCAACAAATCATAAAGACATTGGAACATTATATTTTATTTTTGGAGCCTGGGCTGGAATAGTCGGAACCTNGTGGGCTGGAATAGTCGGAACTTCTTTAAGTGTTTTAATTCGATTAGAATTAGGACAACCTGGATCATTAATTGGAAATGACCAAATTTATAATGTAATTGTAACTGCTCATGCTTTCGTAATAATTTTTTTTATAGTTATACCAATTATAATTGGTGGATTTGGAAATTGATTAGTTCCATTAATAATTGGAGCTCCTGATATAGCTTTCCCTCGAATAAACAACATAAGATTTTGATTATTACCCCCATCTTTACTTCTACTCTTATCAAGAAGAATAGTAGAAACCGGGGCAGGAACTGGTTGAACTGTATACCCTCCTTTGTCTAGTAACATTGCCCATGCAGGAGCATCAGTTGATTTAGCAATTTTTTCTTTACATTTAGCGCTTATGCGCTTATCAACAAAAGTTGAATGAGGATGGAAGACGGGTCCGGGAGGCGAACGGGATGGCGCCGTTGTTAAGCGCATGAGCGCGCAAAACTCAAGGTCCCGCCTCCCATTTTCATTTAACATATCATTAAAATGAAAAATGTATCAAGAGAAATTTATTAGTTAATATGAAATTTTCTGTGCTTAGTGAAATGTCATATTTGTTTGTTAAACAACAAACTCTTTACATTTTTATGGTTTTATGCCATTTCAGTTGAATTTTTAGGTTAAAGTTTTTGCTTGCAAATTCAGATTGAACTCGAATTGTGGCAAGTTTGTATATTTACTTCCAGATTCTACTACTAAACGCTCGATGGTTTTATAGGAATTTGCAGTTAGTTGTTAACTTGTGACTGTTGATATTTTGATGTTCTCCAAACAAAGTTCGAAAACAGTTCAACAAACTGAAAACATAGTTATCCACACTAATATACAAATGTGTAATGCAAAAGCGTGTCTGACTGTTTGTTACTTAATCCCGACTTCCATATTTCGACGGAAATGTCCCTTTTAGTGATCCCTGATAATGAAAAAGTTGTTTTTGGCATAACGTCCGTCCGTCTTAGCGCAGCGATTCTGAGTAAACGGATGAATCAATTTAATTTGTATTTCGTATTTACGGTAGAAATTACATGTTGTCTATGCACATGCCCTAATTTTTCTATTACTTCGCATGAAGGTCAAAGTACTGTTTTCAATGTCTCTCAACGATTTTGCTTCAATTTTCTCTAGGTAAAGTACAATTAGTATGAATCACGTCCGCATTAGCGGTATTTGACTTGAAAGTTTGGCATAGACGCAGTAAAATAATTTCTGTGTGCTGCACTTACACATTAGTTACTGTTTGAAGAAGCTTGAATAATATTTAGAAGTGTAAATGGACCAAATTGACCAAAAGAAATTCATTAATTTGAAAATGATAAGAAATCTATTCTCTTCATTTGATCCATCATCAAATTTTTTTAATATTCCATTAAATTGAGTAAGATTAATTCTTACTATTTTATTAATTCCAATTTCTTATTGGATTATCCCATCACGAATAATAATATTATGAAATTTAATTATTATTAATTTACACAATCAATTTAAAATTCTTATTCTTCCAAGAAAGATAATAGGAAAAACTATAATTTTATATTTTATTATATAATTACAGAGGTGTATTTCAATGCTACATATATATTCTTAAATTTTGACATAAAACATTTTTAATTAGCATAGCATTTTTTAAATTTATTTTGTTAACTATTGTTCTTTATTTTCCTTGAATTTGGTTGTTTCTATGGATATTTTGGTTCTAGTTTTTACAGAAATAATTTTGTTGTCCTTTATATTTTTTTCTGTTGATTTTTCCTCGATTTGATGTTTCCTTTCTGTTTTCTGGGTTTATTTTCGGTTCTTGTTCAGTGGTTGGTGTTTGGGGTGGAGTTGGGGCCGTGGATGTGCCGTCCCTTGGGGTCTCCATTTTCGATTCATTTCTGAAATAAACAAGCAATATTCGAAAATGAGACATCACATAAATATCTCACAATCGTTTACACTCTTAACACATACGATGCTCGGGCCGTACATACGTGCTATCAAATTTTTCTTCTCATTAAAAAGTTTAGATTCTTTAATTTTAGTTTTTTCATATAATTTGACTAACCTCGACTTGACTATGATCACTTTGAAGACAGTATATAATTCGATATCTTCAGAACGATACTGTCAGCAGCACAACGGACGCTGTTCATAATCTACCCACCCATTGGTGGAAACTAGTGACTCTGGGAGAGTCTTAACCAAATTGATTATATGTGATGAAGTATAAAGTAATACTACTCTGTTGTCGAATAAGCGAGAATAATAATCCACAAAAAAGGTATCCTATTCTTCTTATTGTTTCCCCATTACTGAATTTTTTCTGACGAACATAGCTTTGTACTATCAGGTAATCGTTAATTAACAAAGTGAATATTTTGTTTAACTAATAAGTTAATGTGTAAAATATTAATTATTTCAAACATTTTAGACCGAAAGCATATAGTTTTTTATTTCTTTGTTACTCTATGGATTGACGTCTACGTTTCATATGTTATGATGCGAACGATATTGTCGGGCTAAAGTAAAGTCTGAAATTTCTTGTCTAAACGTAATATAAATAATTAATAGTAAGGTCATCTTTTGCATGTAATAAACCCTACTTTGTATTAACGTGAATATCATATTTGATACTTTCATATACAAACATTTTAACAAAAATGATTTGGGCAAGTTTTCTAGCGAGATAAATATGAATGACAAAAATGTTAGGAAGAGCACAATCTCAGTTTCTATATAAAGTATGGTTTGAAATTAATACTTTTAATAACATTACACTAGAAACAATTTCTGGAAGAATAAACGCACATTTTATAAGAGGTTATATATTCATACAAAACACTGATACAATTTGGAAGTACATTATTAAAATTTATTGATATTTTTCATTTTTCTCTTCTTCATATTTAATTTTAATCTTCTTATTCTTTGAGACAATAGTGTCCCCTCGCTTAAGTGTTGTCTTCCTTTCCTCAACAGTGGACATACTATTTGTGGTAATTTCCAGCGTTGGCTGTGTTGTATTTTCGGTATTAGGTGCATCAGGTTCGGTCGGAGAAGTTGGCTGTGTTGTATTTTCGGTATTAGGTGCATCAGGTTCGGTCGGAGAAGTTGGCGGTGTAATAGGAGCTCCAGAGTTCTCCTCTCCTGCTGGTCTGAAATAAACAAGGAATATTCAAAAATTAGACATCACATAAATATCTCACAATCGTTTACACTTCCAGTTTGCAAAATTGCATGCTATCAAATTTTTCTTCTCATTAAAAAGTTTAGATCACTTTGAAGACAGTATGTATTTCTTTTCAATAGGAAGAGAGAATTGATCAAATTTGTACCTTGACAACTTTCGTTTTTACCATTTCTACTATATGGCAATATTCAGGATTTTCAGATTAGTAAACAATTCATTTGTTTGGCAATATAATATATTGTTAAGAACGAATAATTATATCGATAGTTGATGATATCGATAGTATTGAACTCTTCGACTGGAAGCAGTTTCGACATCGATTAATATCGATATAATTGACGCTCGATGCACCAATGTAGTGAAACGTCACAACACCGTGTTACATTAAGCGAACCAGAAAATTTGGTCGTTTGCCACCAGAGTGCGAAAACTAATGCCACGGCCTTCTAGCTTTCCCAACACAAAGTTTCCATTCATCTTCGGATTCCTCAGTGACTGTAGTTTTCTCGGAGCGGAGGGATTGGCACGCAAATGAATTAGGCGAAGACGTCGAAACAAGAAGAGAGATCCTGCATCTTTTACGAGATGCGACTCTATAAAGATTCTCACCGAGGAACTACAAGGACTGTTCTTTGAAGTATTGAGGCTTGTACAGACGTCAAAGCCAGCCCCAATCGCCTCGGAAAATTCTCACAAAATAATTCAATAACGTAATCATTACTTTTTTCTTCGTTGAAGAATTTGGTAAATCGACCATGTTCAGTGGACAATAATTGAATTTAGATTATCTTATGTGAAATAAGAAAACACTAATTAAATTAAAATTCAGTCTACTTTAAAAAAAAGTCGACTAAACATTACATGAACGAAAATATAATTTTTGAACAAAGCATTCCCTCCCTCCCCACCAAAAATGTACATTTTTTTCAATTCAAGGAAGTAAAAACGTTTCAGTTCGCTCATCTCTCGGCGATGATCATATAGCAGTTGACCACTTGCACACATTTCTATGCAGATTTCGAGAATAGAAAAATCGTTTCCCTGTGGAGAAGCAAACGAGCGAATGGAATCTCGTTGATCTCCGAAGAGGAGAAGATTTCCTCGCAGAAGAGGATTTACTCTGCACGAAGTAACTAGGAGGCAATTGCAGTGACCGGCAACAGCGAAACGGGCTCCTTCATCAACAGCCCAAATCAGAGCCATACTTCTACAGCACAAGTACATTTCATTCCTCTCAGTTAAGTGTGTCAGTTTTCAAATATTGCTTTACTAAAAAGGTTTTACACAGATTCAAGTTCTGGTAAATGTTGTTCATCACATTATTACTTAACACTTGCATTGTGTCCAATACGTTGGAGTCGATCATCTTGTCGCCTCGCTGCACATCCTTACACTATTTCTAATCGATATGCGCCTCGCTATTTTCGAGGTTTTAAAGGAAGAGAACAAAGGAAACTTCTTTTGCGGAAGTAAATATTACTCGAATCACTTATATCTTTCCTAACTTTCGTATTTTTTACCACAATTTTCTATCTTCATTATGTAATAAAATTCTGTATGCAAGGTATGCATTGCAATACAAATATTATATTGCTTTACATCAAACACATTATTTAAAAATTCATCAGAATGTATTAAGACCCTTTCGCTCTAATTACTTCATTTAAATCATGTGGTGTTGAATTTGTTTAGTAAGAATAATTTTCTGTGTATGAATCAATCAATTTTAGTCTCTTATGATTTAATTATGAAGTAATTTCCTTCTCCGTGATTCTATCCTTATCCATTCACCATCATACCTTCATATGCAAATTTTAGTTACTTTTCTGCGTAAATGGTAGCGAAGTATCGTATTTAAGAGCATTAACACGTGTGTTGCCTATTGTTCTAAATAAATAAATAAATTTATTGTCAAAAAACAGTACAAACTGCGTATGACCACGTGGAGGGAAAAAAAACTAATTTACTCTCCGGAAGCAAGCAAGGGACCATCCCATCAATTCCGATCAAGGGCCCTAAGGCAGAGGC
>NNCF01128614.1:15400-25697 GCA_002313205.1 Laupala kohalensis
ACATCCTTACACTATTTCTAATCGATATGCGCCTCGCTATTTTCGAGGTTTTAAAGGAAGAGAACAAAGGAAACTTCTTTTGCGGAAGTAAATATTACTCGAATCACTTATATCTTTCCTAACTTTCGTATTTTTTACCACAATTTTCTATCTTCATTATGTAATAAAATTCTGTATGCAAGGTACGCATTGCAATACAAATATTATATTGCTTTACATCCAATACATATTTTAAAAATTCATCAGAATGTATTAAGACCCTTTCGCTCTAATTACTTCATTTAAATCATGTGGTGTTGAATTTGTTTAGTAAGAATAATTTTCTGTGTATGAATCAATCAATTTTAGTCTCTTATGATTTAATTATGAAGTAATTTCCTTCTCCGTGATTCTATCCTTATCCATTCACCATCATACCTTCATATGCAAATTTTAGTTACTTTTCTGCGTAAATGGTAGCGAAGTATCGTATTTAAGAGCATTAACACGTGTGTTGCCTATTGTTCNACGTGTGTTGCCTCTTGTTCCATCTTTCACATTTATAAAAGAATTTTAAAATTACGTCAAGAAAAGAGTTTACTTGAAAGGGACATGACTCGACTTATGAGCCATAACAAATGATGACGGACTCGTCGTGATACGATGTTTGTTAGTGTCATACAGATCAGGACAATGTTAGTTGCCCTAATTAAATCACACGGGTTTAGGTAGTGTTCGGAAAACAAAGTTCGTGTGACTATGAGATAACTATCGGTCAGATGAAGACGGCGACGAGCCGGGAATCGAACCCCTGGACTCCTGTTACATTTCTTTTCACTCTCGTATCTTATCAAGAACTAAATAAAATTTTTAATGTGAAATGTCACTTGATTAATTGAAAACGATTGATATGAAGAGCTACCGAAATCGTGTTTTGACGTTTGACTCTTCACGAATACAGAGTACTTTATTGCATTTTACGTGATGTCAAACATCCTCAGGGGACGAGACTTTCGAACAGCGCACTCTTTGCGACGACGACCGAACGAGAATCACTAGCATCCATCACGTGATACGGCAACGTTTCCGGGAGAACAGATTTCTTTCGCAGTTTTTATTGAATTATTCTTTCAAAAGCCCCGTGAGGTATGACTTTCTACACGTGATTCACCTATTTTTACTAACTATGTTTTAGATAGTTCGGCCGAAAAACAATAAGCCCGCGACCGTTTCACCATATAAGCCCATAGTAATTTATAGTCAAATAATTCAAAATTTGTCCCGTAAGGGCAGTAAAATTCATCGCCATTCGATAGGGAATGGTTGAAACTATCGTTTGAAACATTTTTTCGGGGTGCTTTAACCTAGTGGCTTTGACGCAGAAAATTTGGAGTTCCTGTCTGTGCGAGTGACCGATTTTAGCTCCCAGCCGCTACTAGCGCTACTCGCTCCCGCGTACCCGGACTTCTGGGAACTCCGAGAATCATTTCGGAACGGCGATGTCTCTTCCTTATACGAGGGTAGGCTGGAAACTAATGCACACATGCTTGCAGAGCGCGAACAGAATGACATAGAGAAGCGCGCCAGGATGCATGTGGAAGTAACATTCCCTCCCAACACGCCTGCGCTTCACCATTTTTATTTTTATTTTTTCCTCTGCTCAAGAGAGACCGTTACACGTGGGACGATGAGGTGAAGTGTGCTCTCCTGCCCTGGATTCGAGAAAAGTCGGAAGAATTTTTCAGTGACGAAATGAAAAAACCTGTTACACGTTAGGAGAAGTGTAGTAACATTAACGGTGACTGTTGAAAAATAAATATTTAATTTTGAAACTTAAGAATTGTACTTTAATGTACTTTTTGCCCGATCTGTTTCTGTTCGCGCTCTACAAGCATGTGTGCAAGAGTTTTCAGCCTACAAATGCGAAGAGGGACAGTGAAGAAGAAGAGGATGCAGCAGCAGGATGGAAGCAAGCGGATTGAGACTACGTCCTCGCCAGGAATTGTATGTTTATCGTTATTCAAAAGAAGAAGAATTTAAATGCCATTTTAAGTGAGGATCGCATGTTTGTTGAATTCGAATGTTAAGCTCGCGATTCGTCGTACTACTGTAGTGGAAAAAAAGTCTCGCTACTCGCGTTTAAGAAGGAGTGAAACGCTAACCTGTTGCGCCACACACAAAATTTCCGTAACACATTCTGCGTTTAGCTTATCAATTGGAATATTTTTACTATACCCTATTTAAATATTATTTCGGGTGTAAAGAAATAAGGTTCGGTTTTTCACTCTTTCAATCGGAGCGCTGACTTTGAAAATTAATTGCTTAAAAACCACTAGTATTATCAAATTTTAATATGATCTAAAGACATTTATTGTTTAAAGGTTAACCGAGTTCGATACTGATATGGTGTAAGATAAAAAAGTTTTTATCAAATTAGCGCAACAAAGTTTTCTCTGTCCTGGGTGTTCGTAACATTTCTAATGATAATATTGTTCATTCTTTTTGACGACAGTAGTTAGCGTGTTTCTAACCCACTGTGTTTTTCAGACTACTTCCTGAAACTTTTCGTGTTATATTTTGATTGGTGGGGCCTATCGTAAATCCTGTGTGGCAAAAACGGTTACGTGCGAAGAATATCTCCAATAACACGACCTACCGAATAAATGTGGACATAGCAGAGACGGGGATGAATTAACAAGAACAAAATGTTGATTGTAGGAAATCAACGGCACAACACGAGTACATGTTTCGCAGTATATTCCAAACTTATAACATTTTCATGGCAACTAATAAGTAGTTTAGTACTTTATAAATCAACTCCACGTGTAGTTACTTACCAGTGGTGGCTATCTGTGCCTGTTCCATGACCTGCGTGTGTTTCTCCGATATTTTTATCTTCCCGCCAGAATACCAGCACTCAGCCAACGCTCCCATTCTGCGGCGGTTGAAGCTCGCGGTAGCGCTTCGGAAGTGACGTCATGCACTTCAGCGGCGTCGAAAGCTCCAATCGGAACGGCCTTTTGAATTACCGGAGCGCTGGGAGTTCGATTCGGAACGCAGCCCTTGACGGAGAGCTGGTAGCGCGAGGAGGGAACTACGTAAGTTCTACTTTCCATTTACGGAGCTGGGAAGGGTTAGATATGCGGATGCACACTCAGTAATCGTTTCGTGTAATGTCGAGGTATTCTTACGAAAGAATAAAAACATTATTTTCGTGGCCGATGAGATTAATAATGTCGTATTAGAAGACCCTTAAGTCCAAAATCAGCCCTTTGCACCCCAAGGGTAGGGGATGCGATGTACAACTTATCGAAAAAGATATCAGTGACGAGTTCACGGTTTGGAGTGCAGTAAATTTAGACAAAAAGAATTAAGCGAGGAGAATCGAGTGAGATCAATTTGAATGGAAAACCAAAATTAGGAAGGACGCAATCTAGGATTTTCAAAAAGGGTGTTCACTATTCTATCTCGCAATAACTTGAAAATCGGTGTCAGGCTAAAGTAGAGTCTAAAATTAACTTAGTTTTAATAATTGAGATACATTCTAATTAAATTTATAATTAAAGGAAACACCAATCAAATTCTTAAAGACAAAAATAATCTTACAATTGGACAAATAAAATATAAGAAATAATTTGATATAATAGGATAAGTACTTTCCTTACAAAAAAGCTTTACTGCATCAGAAAACGGTTGTAGTAACCCTAAAAATCCTAACTTATTAGGCCCTTTAGGAATTTGAATATAACCCAAAATTTTCCGTTCTAATAAAGTTAAGAAAGCTACAGAAACCAGTACAAAAATTAATTTAATCAAATATCTAAAATATCCTAAAAACAAATCTCAAAATAACAATATTATATGTGTAATTACACATTAATGAATTCTAAATTCATTACACTTCTCTGTCAATATAATTTAATCATATTCAGCAAACAAAGAATTATTTTATATATTTGGTCCTTTCGTACTAAAATATAAATTTTATAAAAAGATAGAAACCAACCTGGCTTACTTTGCCGGTTTGAACTCAGATCATGTAAGAATTTAAAAGTCGAACAAACTTATTTTTTTAATTACTGCACCAAAAAATATTCTTAATCCAACACCGAGGTCGCAATCTTTGTTATCGATTAGAACTCTCAAACAAAATTACGCTGTTATCCCTAAGGTATTTTAATCTTCTAATCACTAATAAAGGATCCTAAATTCATTTATTTTTGTTTAAAATAATAGAAGTTTATTTATTCTAATATCACCCCAATCAAATAAAATTATTAAATAAACACACTAAAATTCTTATCCAATAATAATATAAAAATCTATAGGGTCTTCTCGTCCCTTTTAAAAATGCAAGACGATGACCTTTAACCGGAGCTATCGGAGCAATAACAATTGCATCAGGATTAGTTAAATGATTCCATCATTTTAACATAATAATTTTATGTATTGGATTTTCTATTACCCTATTAACTATATTTCAATGATGACGAGATATCTCACGAGAAGGAACCTTTCAAGGCCTTCATACATTAAAAGTAAATTTAGGACTTCGTTGAGGAATAATTCTTTTTATTACATCTGAAGTATTTTTCTTCATTTCTTTTTTTTGAGCTTTCTTCCATAGTTGCCTGTCTCCTAATATTGAATTAGGAACTTTATGGCCACCAATTGGTATCGAAGCCTTTAATCCTTTACATATTCCCTTATTAAATACAAGAATCCTATTAGCATCCGGAATTACTGTAACTTGAGCTCATCATAGACTAATTCATTATAATTTTTCTCAAACAAGACAAGCACTAACTTTAACTATTATTTTAGGAATTTATTTTTCTATTCTTCAAGCCTACGAATATATTGAGGCACCCTTTACAATTTCTGATGCAGTATATGGTTCTGTCTTCTTTGTAGCAACAGGTTTCCATGGATTACATGTAATTATTGGAACAATTTTTTTAACAGTATGTTTACTACGACATTTACTAAATCATTTTTCATCTAAGCATCATTTTGGATTTGAAGCCGCAGCTTGATATTGACATTTCGTTGATATTGTATGACTATTTCTATATATTTCAATTTATTGATGAGGTAGATAACCAATTAGTATATTAGTGCATTTAATTTCCAATTAAATAGATTGAATTTAAGTCAAATTAGTTAATATAAAAACTAATATTTATATTTATTACAATTTTAATTATTTCCTTAATTTTAATATTAATTTCAAGAATTCTATCCAAAAAATCAATTCTAGATCGAGAAAAAAATTCCCCATTTGAGTGTGAATTTGATCCAAAAAGTTCAGCACGAACTCCTTTCTCTCTCCAATTTTTCTTAATTGCTATAATTTTCTTAATTTTTGATGTAGAAATTGCATTAATTTTACCAATTTTTATTATTTTAAATTATTCTAATATTATTATTTGAATATTAACATCCATTTTCTTTTTATTAATTTTACTTTTAGGATTATATTATGAATGAAATGAAGGAGCTCTTATATGAGTAAAATACGGTTATAGTTAATTATAACATTTAATTTGCATTTAAAAAGTATTGAATTTTCAAATTAACCTTAAATAAGAAACATATATTCAAATTCATGTATTCAGTTTCGACCTGAAAAAAGGTTAATTTAACCCTTATTTATAAATTAAACAAATTATTTTTACAATGAAAATGTAATGTTTTAATTAAACTATATAAACTAAAACAATAACGGAACTGAAACACTAAAAAATATAATTAGAAGCTAATTTCTATCACACATTTGTTTTCTTAATTGGAAAATAAATTTCAATTCTATTATTAACAATAATATACCTCTATTTTGGTTTCAATTAAATATTTAACAATGACTTCATTTCCTTAACATCTTCAATGTCATGCTCTTATATATAAGCTATTTAAATTTTATATTGATTAGTATCAACATCTAGATAAAATTATATTTGACTTAAAATAAAGTAAGTTATTAGTATAATTCAAATAAAAAATGTGATTAAATAAGTTTTAAAACTATATTCTTGAATATTTTGATTATAAATAGATAAAGTATAAAAATATTTCCATATACCCTGACCTCCATACTTTTGACACTTTGTCTCTCGATTTTTCGAAATAAAACTCCTCCTTTATATTTAAGAACTGGTTTATTAAAAATAACGGTACGGAAAATACATTCTGATTCGTTTAGGGGACCAAAATTTTTGTCTTATAAGTAACCAAAGTTCCGCACTCCAGCGTTCATCTTCTTAGGATTTTTTTTCTGTCAATTATTGTTTTTTATTATTTGTGATGGTAGTAAGATTAAAATTGTAGCTTGAACTAATTTTCATAGACACGATTTCTTCACCTATGGTTATTTTCTCCGTTACCTCTTCTTTCGAGCTGGAAACTTTATGACTGGTAGTCTCAATTCTCTGCTGTGGTAATGGTGGTGGTTCTCTTTGGGGTGCAGGCGATAATGGTGGTGTAGGTGGGGACGTGGACGTGCCGGCCTCATTACTCGTCGTCTCCGGAGGTCTCGTTCTGAAATGAACAAGCAATATTTGAAAATGAGACATCACATAAATATCTCACAATCGTTTACACTCTTAACTCATACGATGCTCGGGTACAACCTTCACCTGAACCAATTTGCGCTCTTGTTCCCAATCTATTCTAGTGGAGACGTTAAGATCGCATAAGATAAATTGAGCATGTCTAGTCCACATTCCAACGGCCTTCCAGTTAGCGAAATTGCACGTGCTATCAAATTTTTCTTCTTTTTAAAAAGTTTAGATTCTTTAATTTTAGTTTTTTCATATTCTCGACTTGTTTACAATCACTTTGAAGACAGTATATAATTCGATAGAAAGAGAAAATTGATCACTAGAGGATTGAGTTTAGATTGCTATTAGGACTCTATTCTACAAGCTCCGCCGAAAGTATTACCTTGGAATTTTTGCTCCGCTGTTTCCTTTATCAAGTGACTTTCGTTTCTTCGGCATGTTAACGATATTAGCTAAAACAAGCTCGTGCGATAGGGACTCCTTCTTGGGCGCCAGGCAACGGGTGAATGACAATAATGGAATTGTTTACTCCTAGAATAGAATCTCTTGTTATGAACGAATAATTATATCGACTGATGATATCGATAGTATTGAACTCTTCGAGGATTCTTTCAATAAATGGCAACTGTACGCATATTGGCAACAAGTGGCGAAGAACAATCTGGTCCAAGAAGCTCAAGACTTATACCGCAGGTTGTATATCTACATTTTATCTGAGGTTGCTAGTTTCGAGAGAGAAAAATGTATGTGAGCGTGTGATTCTCGTTTCCGCCGAGGACCAGGGTACGAGCGCTACTGAGGCTCAATTCAACTCTCTAGACACATCGCGAATCATTTGCGCGGATAAAAGCGTTTTTATATCGTCTAATTACTGTATACATTTATTACAACAGCGGTGGTAAGTCGTTTTCTTTAATGATCAAAGCTATATGAAGTGAAACATCGAAAAGCTACAAATCTGTCTGACCCATCGGGAATCAAACCCGAAAGGCGAGCGCGCTAGCTTTGAACTTGCAATGAAAAAAAACTCTCATTAGGAGAAACAGTTTCGGCTTTTGGCTTCGTCAGTCGCGTAGATCACGGTTTTCATTGTGTGTGTGTATCTTTCGATTTGGGGGTAAGGGGTTCATCCCGCATATCCCTTCTCGTGAATGACCGTACACTTTTCTTTCGCGCTAATATAGATTGTTTGTAGAAAAATATTATCATTAATATATTTGTTATTATCAGAATATGTACTCGTTCTATTGGCTATCCCGCTTAAGATTCAAAGGGAATCACTAGCATCCATCACGTGATACGGCAACGTTTCTGGGAGAACAGATTTTTTTCGCAGTTTTTATTGAATTATTCTTTGAAATGCCCCGTGAGGTATGACTTTCTACACGTGATTCACTTTTTTTCACTAACTATGTTTTAGATAGTTTGGCCGAAAAACAATAAGCCCGCGACCGTTTCACCATATAAGCCCAAAGTAATTTATAGTCAAATAATTCAAAATTTTGTCCCGTAAGGGCAGTAAAATTCATCGCCATTCGATAGGGAATAGTTGAAACTATCGTTTGAAACATTTTTTCGGGGTGCTTTAACCTAGTGGCTTTGACGCAGGAAATTTGGAGTTCCTGTCTGTGCGAGTGACCTTGGCTGCGTTCCGATTTTAGCTCCCAGCCGCTACTAGCGCTACTCGCTCCCGCGTACCCGGACTTCTGGGTACTCCGAGAATCATTTCGGAACGGCGATGTCTCTTCCTTATACGAGGGTAGGCTGGAAACTAATGCACACATGCTTGCAGAGCGCGAACAAAATGACATAGAGAAGCGCGCCAGGATGCATGTGGAAGTAACATTCCCTCCCAACACGCCTGCGCCTCACGAGTTTTAATTTTATTTTTTCCTCTGCTCGAGAGAGACCGTTACACGTGGGACGATGAGGTGAAGTGTGCTCTCGAGCCCTGGATTCGAGAAAAGTCGGGAGAATTTTTCAGTGACGAAATGAAAAAACTTGTTACACGTTAGGAGAAGTGTAGTAACATTAACGGTGACTGTTGAAAAATAAATATTTAATTTTGAAACTTAAGAATTGTACTTTAATGTACTTTTTGCCCGATCTGTTTCTGTTCGCGCTCTACAAGCATGTGTGCAAGAGTTTTCAGCCTACAAATGCGAAGAGGGACAGTGAAGAAGAAGAGGATGCAGCAGCAGGATGGAAGCAAGCGGATTGAGACTACGTCCTCGCCAGGAATTGTATGTTTATCGTTATTCAAAAGAAGAAGAATTTAAATGCCATTTTAAGTGAGGATCGCATGTTTGTTGAATTCGAATGTTAAGCTCACGAATCGTCGTACTACTGTAGTGGAAAAAACGTCTCGCTACTCGCGTTTAAGAAGGAGTGAAACGCTAACCTGTTGCGCCACACAAAAAATTTCCGTAACTCATTCTGCGTTTAGCTTATCAATTGGAATATTTTTACTATACCCTATTTAAATATTATTTCGGGTGTAAAGAAATAAGGTTCGGTTTTTCACTCTTTCAATCGGAGC
Source organism: Laupala kohalensis (assembly GCA_002313205.1). Lineage (NCBI taxonomy): Eukaryota > Metazoa > Arthropoda > Insecta > Orthoptera > Trigonidiidae > Laupala > Laupala kohalensis. The sequence goes on from NNCF01128614.1 coordinate 24,479, forward strand.
GCTGACTTTGAAAATTAATTGCTTAAAAACCACTAGTATTATCAAATTTTAATATGATCTAAAGACATTTATTGTTTAAAGGTTAACCGAGTTCGATACTGATATGGTGTAAGATAAAAAAGTTTTTATCAAATTAGCGCAACAAAGTTTTCTCTGTCCTGGGTGTTCGTAACATTTCTAATGATAATATTGTTCATTCTTTTTGACGACAGTAGTTAGCGTGTTTCTAACCCACTGTGTTTTTCAGACTACTTCCTGAAACTTTTCGTGTTATATTTTGATTGGTGGGGCCTATCGTAAATCCTGTGTGGCAAAAACGGTTACGTGCGAAGAATATCTCCAATAACACGACCTACCGAATAAATGTGGACATAGCAGAGACGGGGATGAATTAACAAGAACAAAATGTTGATTGTAGGAAATCAACGGCACAACACGAGTACATGTTTCGCAGTATATTCCAAACTTATAACATTTTCATGGCAACTAATAAGTAGTTTAGTACTTTATAAATCAACTCCACGTGTAGTTACTTACCAGTGGTGGCTATCTGTGCCTGTTCCATGACCTGCGTGTGTTTCTCCGATATTTTTATCTTCCCGCCAGAATACCAGCACTCAGCCAACGCTCCCATTCTGCGGCGGTTGAAGCTCGCGGTAGCGCTTCGGAAGTGACGTCATGCACTTCAGCGGCGTCGAAAGCTCCAATCGGAACGGCGCTTTGAATTACCGGAGCGCTGGGAGTTCGATTCGGAACGCAGCCCTTGACGGAGAGCTGGTAGCGTGAGGAGGGAACTACGTAAGTTCTACTTTCCATTTACGGAGCTGGGAAGGGTTAGATATGCGGATGCACACTCAGTAATCGTTTCGTGTAATGTCGAGGTATTCTTACGAAAGAATAAAAACATTATTTTCGGGGCCGATGAGATTAATAATGTCGTATTAGAAGACCCTTAAGTCCAAAATCAGCCCTTTGCACCCCAAGGGTAGGGGATGCGATGTACAACTTATCGAAAAAGATATCAGTGACGAGTTCACGGTTTGGAGTGCAGTAAATTTAGACAAAAAGAATTAAGCGAGGAGAATCGAGTGAGATCAATTTGAATGGAAAACCAAAATTGGGAAGGACGCAATCTAGGATTTTCAAAAAGGGTGTTCACTATTCTATCACGCAATAACTTGAAAATCGGTGTCAGGCTAAAGTAGAGTCTAAAATTAAC
>NNCF01128614.1:33587-44986 GCA_002313205.1 Laupala kohalensis
GATCGGTCCTTTTATTTGGTCCCATGCTGTATTACATAAAAAATTAATGGAAAGATCGGGACTACCATATTTCAGCACATACGTAATAGCGTTGTAGAAGACCTTGCCATTTCTTCTACATATTGTCATAGAAAAACCCTACGTACACACACCTACGCAATTGTGTGTTTACGTGATCACGCCTTCGCTACCGTACAGAGCACTCTACATCTTCTTGGTCACTACTCAGCTTCTGAGAACAATGTGTCTTAACCGATATTCCAGCGTCCTTCTCAGGATGGCTATTATTTTAGCATCCGGTGGAATTTTCCATCTATATCAGTCTTTATTTAGGGATTTTTCCGGCCTGGCCTCGATTCACATGGCGAACAAGTCTTTCTTACATAAATATTACAAATCAAAGGCAGACAAGCATCGTTCGGCCGGCGTTCTTCGAGCGCATCGCTCCTTCCCGGAAAAGGAGGAGGCTGGTCCATACACTGAATGGAAAGGCTTAGTTGTCACTTTTCCTTATTTGGCGAANAAAATGCTTAGTTGTCACTTTTCCTTATTTGGCGAAGTCTGGCTCGACCTGTAATACTCTCAAGAATTTCCGACTAACAAAATGCGTGAAAATCTTAATATTTTACATATCAATAGTCTGCACTGGTCCTGATGTTACACTTGGAGTGACAATGTTGTGGGGTTTTGGTACGATATGTAGTAGTATGATAATATCTTCTACAGCGGGTTGTGTCTGTGCGGTGAAGTCGGGAGGACATGGCATTAGAAGACAACAACGGCTTTAATTGTTTTCGTGGAAAACGATTTTTCTTTTATCTTTTAACCTTTTATATATATAGAACGGGAAATATTACATACACTTATTGCTATTGAAATGGTTACGCTATAATATATATGTAAGACATCGTCCATAACTTAATCCTGCTCTTTTTTGCTGCATCATGAATTTGGCAATACTGGGGTTTAGTTGCAAAACGATTTTTCTGATTTCTTTTACGTTTTTTTCTATGGAGAATCGAAACTAAGATGTGGACGCCTGATTTCAATCATACGCATCAGATTGTCTCTTCTTCGAAGTACGTCGCAGCTTTGCTTTTAAACTATTTAACATTCTTTGTCATTTAATATAAAAATTTTCGCATTCACGATTGTACCGCTCAGTAGCTTCTAATTCTCGAACTCTATACTGAATATAAAAGCTTCTCCCGTTCGATGCCCGGAGAGTTAACTGTAAGAACACGATAAGTTAACAGATGTCCCGTGTCTGTGAGATTCGTCTGCCGTCCTCGTCCTTTCTGACCAACTGCTGGCTTCGCACTAGTCTGATCAACCGTAGTCTTTGTTCTGACTGTCTCAGAAACCGCTTGTTTTGTACAGAACCAATCACAGTACTGAAAGCCACCGTTGCTTATCTATAGTTTTTCTTACTTCAGTTGACTCTTTCAAGCGTCCGATTTTTGCGTTGTTGCCTGGTTCTGCAGTCTTCTACAACTTCGCCTGTCTTTATCGTTTTTTTGATTGGATTATTGTTCTTTCAATTAATGTCATACATTGGAACTCGGAATTCATACCACATTTTGTGATGCCCTGTCTCAATAATATGTTGTTTCACGTACTTTAACTGTTCCTCTGTTATTCATTGTAAGACATAAATTGCGGATGTGTAATTTAAATTTTCTTCGTTAGTAGGAAAATCAATTTCCTTGTGACCCGTTTCGAAATGAACCTGCAAGTAGCATATCAGATACACCTGGTTTGTGCAGACACCTCTTGCTTACAGTTACTAAACGCGCTGCGCATTTCGTCAGAATTGACGTTCCCACCTTGAAGATATATTAAATTGTAATTTAGTAGCCTGTTGTCCGGCGGCTGGCAACATTGAATTAGCATATGTGTACTCCCTCGCAAAAAGGGTAGTCCAAACATACGCCACCAGGGCGCACCAGTGACCGGCTAAAGATTAACAGGGTTCAAAGGAAATATCTCTGAATTCCTGCGTCAGATAGCGCGGCGGTAGCTCGACCTTGACCGTCGAATAACATGATATTCATCTGCTTCATTTTTTATGGTATATTTTTAGGGCTGCTTTTGTACGAGAACGAGACGAAGGAGAAAAAATTTGTATTGTATCGTATATAATTTGTTTTATGCTCATTTTTTCATATTGAACATTTATTTTTCATTAACATTATAAATAGTGTGAATTATTTCTTGATTGAACATATTATTGGCGAGGCAATTGAATTTCTTCACGACAATGAAATCTTGTTTTTTATAAGCCCCAATGAGATTAATTCTTCATCAACAATAGGTGTATATTTTTTATTGGAGTGATCTTCTTTGCATTCACACTTGTGAAAACGCTGTTTCTAGGAGCCGGCTTCCAGTTGAGGTCTTCTGGGTGAATGTCTTGTTTGTGTTAAACAAAAGGGTGCTATAAACCCGGGATCGAAGCAGGGACCACTCAATTTCGGAAGATTCTGTTCTTCAGATGAGTATATAGTAGAATTTATTGAATTATTCTTTGAAACTAACAAGTGAAAATTCTTCATTGTGTATTCTTCACATACCATTTCAGGTTGGAGTGTTTATAATAGAGAATGGATTAATCTTATATTCTTGCATGTTAGGACTTTAGTTACTAGTTAATAGTCATAGTGCGATCGCTCTGGATTTCTAGGTTTTAGATTCAAGTTTGTTTTCATGGATATTTTCGGTATTAACTTAAGATATGAAATAATTTAGGTGTTTATGTTTCATAATTCCTTGTTTTTTTGTATAAAACTTGAATAGACCCTTGATTGTCATTCAAATGGAATCCCTTGTCAAGTTGAGTTGTTTTAGCAATCTTACTAGTGCATGTTATTATTACATGTGATTACTCTTTACTCTTACAGGTTTTTTAATATAAAAACCAAACCTTAAAAAATTTGAAGTGTGTAGGCATCTTAAAAAGAATTTTCTCTTAACAAGCTACAATCAAATTAGAATACATTGAAATCTAACTGGTTGAGAAGTGTTGAAAAGTGTTGTTTAGTTCCTTGTTCCTTGTCTTGAAGGTATTTAAACCATTTATTGTCATTCGGTTGTACGTCATCATGCCAAAATCAAAGAAAAATTTTGAATTGAAGTTATTATATATACAAAAATCACTTCACAAGCTGTCATCATTTCTTAACAAGGTGATGTGTCATTAACTCAAGCTGAGAACAGGTTAGCTCATTTAGAAACGGTCTGGGTTGAATTAAGTAAGCTGATGGAGGAATCAGATGTTATATTGAACCAAGAATTGTTATCTGAACTAGAAGATTTGTATCTTAGCGCAAAGGATAACATTACCTCACTCATAAAAAATTCTAAAAATGATAGCTCTGTAAACTCTCAAGAACCATCACAACAAAATATTTCATCTAACGGTTTAATCAGATTTGCTCCAATTTCAATACCTGTTTTCTCTGGTCGGCTAGAAAATTGGACTAGGTTTTTTATTTATTTTCTGATTTAATTGTAAAAAACAGAGGTTTAACGGATGTTCAAAAGATGCATTATTTAATTTAATCTTTAAGAGGAGATGCGTTAAGATTGGTGGAAAACTATGACATATGTGATCGTAACTTTACCTTGTGCTGGAAAAAACTTATTGAAAATTACCATGACGTTAATAAATTAGCTATGAAGCATTGTTCGGAAATGATCAAAATGTCTGCATTGAAATCTAAAGGTTTAAACGATGTGAAAAATTTCATTTTAGAGTTTTCTTCTCATATCGATGAAAGAAACACGTTACAATTGGATTCAGGATTGGAAAATATATTATTGCAAACTATTCTTTTAGAAAAATTAGACTTGGGGACGAGAAGGGCTTGGTTCATGGAATTCCCTTCTGGTTCAAACGACATAAAACTCTTAATAAATTTTTTCTTGAAAAACGTGTCAAGGCGTTGGAAAAGTCATTGGATTCTTCTGTAATTCATGTAGACAGTCAACAAAAACGCGGGCCAAGGGAGAATATTGAAAGAAAGCAAGTAGTTTACCTTGAGATTGATTCGACAAATCATAGGTTTCCTTCAAAATGCTTCTCATGTTCAGAAACATTTCATTATCATTATTTTATCGTAGTTCAAGAAGGTACAACCCTTCCTACGACAATTGTGGTTCAAAAATGGTACAGCCCTTTCCACAACATTTCATTGTCATTATTTTATCGTAGTTCAAGAAGGTATGACCCTGCCTTCGACAATTGTGGTTCAAAAATGGTACAGCCCTTTCCATAACATTTCTTTGTCATTATTTTATCGTAGTTCAAGAAGGCACGACCCTTCCTACGACAATTGTGGTTTTAAAATGGTACTGCCCTTTCAGAAACATTTCTATTCAATTCTATCATCGCCTATGATGATATCTAAATGGCACACTAAGTGAAAATCGGCCATGTTCATTTTATGCCAAATGAAATAAATTCAAAACCTTTGTCAGAAAGTATCACACCCTCGTCACCTTTTTCTCATGTTTCAGTGGACTTCACAGGACCACTACGCGTTTGCATGGGTTTACCCCGCTCAAAAGCTGTTGTAAAGGCCTATATATCTGTTTTTGTCTGTCATCTTCAAAGGCAGTGTGTTTGGACTCAGTTGAATCCCTCAATGCCAAGCATTTCATAACCTGTCTCACCAGGTTCTCATCCCGGTTCGGTTTTCCTAAAATGATCATGTCATACAATGCTAAAACCTTTGTCAAAACTAGTAGGGATTTCTCAGAATTTTTAAGCTTCATCTCAAGGAAAGAAAATCGAGAAGAAATCGAATCAATGTTGAGTAACCAAAATACTCAGTGGATTTCCCCCCCTCCATACAGCCCGCATAGAAACAGCCTTGTCGAGGCAGCTATAAAATCTATGAAATATCATCGGAGGCGAACCTTGGGGCAAAATGTGATATCCTTCCTAAAACTACGTACCTTGCTATCCACAATCGAAGCCTGCCTAAATTCTCGTCCGTTGTTTACCCGGCCAACAAATGATGATGACGTGGAAATTATAACTCCACAACACCTGATAACAGGCCATCCTTTAAAAAATTTACCTTTCACCCAAGACTACAAAAAATGTCAAAATCCAATGCAACGATACATGGCTTTAAAAAATCATTTAAATTATTTGTGGAAGCGTTGGTTTGCTACCTATTTGTCAATACTCCAAAATAGATCAAAACGGCAAACAGTATCCAAGTCACTGTCAGGAGGTGACATAGTTATTTTGAAAGACTCTCCCGTGCCCTTTGATTGGAAAATAGCTAAAGTTGTTAAGACTTTTCCAGATCAAAACGGGTTAATCCGCACGATACAGGTTAAAACCGCAATTGGAATATATACGCATGCCGTTCAAAAGGTTTGTTTGCTACCAAAGGAGTAAAAAACTACTGTAAAATCATCTCCCCAAAACTAAACAAAATGCCATTTATGAAATAGTTGAAATATCACAGATGGCAGGAGTACTTCTGAGTACAATAAAATCACTCTAAGTAATTGCCATGTAGTAATTCTGTGTAATAAAAATTTCCTTAAAATAGGGCAATTCAAAACATTCTCAAAATCCTTTAACTTCGAGCCAATAGCTTATGTAGGTTAGTTTATACCGGAAAGAAAGAATTCTTTACCTTCCTTCCTGCTCCCGCAAATGCACATTTTGCCGATGCGAAAACGTCAAGACCTTACGGCGTGGTCAACGCATTATCAGTGCGTAAATTCTTAACTATATTCTGACAATCTCAACGTCCTCTCTTCATCCCGAAAAATGCTATTCTAACCACCTATGTTCTCGTCGATTCTCGGTCAGGACTTCAAACCCCGGCCGTCGGCCTATATTATGTTTCGAAATGAACCTGCAAGTAGCATATCAGATACACCTGGACTGTGCAGACACCTCTTGCTTACAGTTACTACACGCGCTTGCGCAGTTCGTCAGAATTGACGTTCCCGCCTTGAAGATATATTAAATTGTTATTTAGTAGCCTGTTGTCCGGCGGCTGGCAACATTGAATTAGCATATGTGTACTCCCTCGCAAAAAGGGTAGTCCAAACATACGCCACCAGGGCGCACCAGTGCCCGGCTAAAGATTAACAGGCTTCAAAAGAAATATCTCTGAATTCCTGCGTCAGATAGCGCGGCGGTAGCTCGACCTTGACCGTCGAATAACATGATATTCATCTGCTTCATTTTTTATGGTATATTTTTAGGGCTGCTTTTGTACGAAAACGAGACGAATGAGAAAAACTTCGTATTGTATCTATGGCGTCCCGCGAGGCGAATACTTGGCGCGACTCCGTTCAAATATTCCCTTTCGTTCAGCCAAATAAATAAATGGTACTCGATCTCAAAATGCTTTTATTTGCGTTGATTAGCTTTTATTCATGGTGAATAAATAAGCTTGAAATTAGGAAAGCAGTTAACACAGGAACAAATAGTTAAAACAAAGTAAGCAATAAAAATGTGAATTTACGGCTATCAAAGGCCGTGTGACAGACGTGGTATCCGTCAAACTTGCTTTTTGGTGAGTAACTAGCAGCGTGGACTCTGGATCCTCTGGAAGGGTAGAGTAGCGTGGAAATCCCTCCAGGAAGTAGGATTCCGATCGTAGCTGGTCCGGGTAACTGGAATAAGCGGCGGGCTCCAAGTCGTGGGAAGTGCCGTGCCGGGAAATCTCGTCGGGCTCAGAATATCTTGGCGAGATGAAGTTCGCTTGCAACGTTAGTCCAGAACGTAATTGGAAGTAGAGGGCCTGTCAAAAGTGGCTTTTGAGCGGCAGGATTACTTTCGCAATTGATTCGAGTCGACGAGCGCGGGCGAGACGTCTGGTCTCATGCGAGCTGATAATGATTATATCTGTTATTCCGTATCCTGGTAATGACTTGAAGCGGCGACAAGTGAACGTTGATATACATATTAGATCTTGTTGGATCAGAAAGGAGGAACGTCATGTGAACGTCATGTGAGTGATGCCATGATGTACTATCATGTAATTACGACGTGTAACGTAATTGCGTCATGTCGATTACGTTGTAATTACTTGTGGACATTACGTTCATTGACTCGTCGTTCGTAGATTCCTTGTTCGCTCGTTATTCTTTGCCATTCGTAGGCCTTGGCTCTTATGCAGAGGGCCGTGGCCGTGATGTAAACATAGGACAAGATGAACACAGGACAAGATGGAGTGTGTTTGTTATAATAATAGCGCACGAGGGCGGCTTAAGGCGTGACCATTTGGGGAGTGTAATCGGTTTGTGTTGTAACCGAAATAAGCATGAGTTGTTACATATCTTTAACGTTACGTAGGGTGGAAACCTGATTGACTTGCAATCAGATCTCCTCTTTCGTGCGGTTGAATAAATAAATACTTTGGATCCCACTTGGTCTATAAATGATTTATTGGTACAGACCAGACTTTGTAGAACAACTGAAAGAATGATTAACGAGTTCTACGACACCGTGTGACAGACGAACGTGTAATGAACGTATACGTCGTCTGGACTTGCGTTTCAGAAGTGACGGTGTTTTGTAGCGTAGATCCGTGTCATCGGACCCTCAGGAAGAGCTGGGTTGCGTTGACGTGTTCGGAGTGGAATCCTTCCAGGGGTCTGGATTCGGTTACGGCTTCGGCGTCTTGTGAATTCCGGATTCCGGGGTCGCGCTGTACCGGGGATGAAGATCCTCGGCAATCGGCGTCAACGTTGAGCGGTTTCTTCGCGCTCGGCGAAGTCTTGGATTTCTGCTACGTATTCCGAGTCGTGGAAGTACGTATTTAGAAGCTTGATGCTTAATGATCTCGGAGCCAATTATAACGTGTGCTCGTCGAGATAAGAACTTGGATATTGCAGCGAAGAATATATCAGAAGTGTGCTCGTCGAAATGGTTCGGAGCAGAGCGCATCAGAACGACTGTTCGTAGCGAAGAATATTTCAGGAGTGGCGCAGCGAAGAATATGTCAGACTGCTCACAGCGAAGAGTATGTCGGAAGTGTTTGTTATTCGTTTCCTGGGTAGCTACTTGAAGTAGAGATAGTTGAGCATCTACGTCATATTAAATCCAGTTGGGCCGGAGAAGGAGCGGTCATGTGGATGCTGCTATAACGTAGTATTTATATTTATTAGTTAGGACATCACGGATGGCGTGGCGTCTTCCATGGATTCCATGGATGGATTTGTTGAATCATACGTTCGTTTACTATTCTTTGCAGGCCTTGTAATGTGTTGGCCATGACTTAGAGCTCTCGTGTACAGAGGGCTGTGGCTCGTAAATAAACACGTAATGGCGTGTGTTCATCGCGGGAGTGAACATGTAGGGAATCCATCAGAAATACATCAGCTCTTGTGGTGCACGAGGGCAAAGAGCTGAGAGGCGTGGCCGTAATGGGGAGGCGTGTAATATGCGCGTATTGTAACAGGGCGCAACTGAACTGTTACATATCGTATATAATTTGTTTTATGCTAATTTTTTCATATTGAAACATTTATTTTTCATTCACATTATAAATAGTGTGAATTATTTCTTGATTGAACATATTATTGGCGAGGCAATTGAATTTCTTCACGACAATGAAATCTTGTTTTTTATAAGCCCCAATGAGATTAATTCTTCTTCAACAATAGGTGTATATTTTTTATTGGAGTGATCTTCTTTGCATTCACACTTGTGAAAACGCTGTTTCTAGGAGCCGGCTTCCAGTTGAGGTCTTCTGGGTGAATGTCTTGTTTGTGTTAAACATACACAATAAAGGCTCAAACTACTTCTTTCAACAACTGGAATGATCGATGTAACCGTTGTGTGGTAGTGCAAGTACATGCGAATTTTGGAATCCATTTTACTGCGAAATCGTGAAGTTACGAAATCCTGTGGTGTGACTCGTGAAATGTGACCCTCAATTTTCATACTAAGTGTTTGTTTATATGCATTTTCTCTATGTTTAAACTGATTATAAATTAATTAAGATTATGTCGTTTTGATGACATATTTCAATATGTTACATATATCATAGTAAAGTGCACATTTAAATCTATGAAGCACAGGTTAAAGCTTGATGAAGGACGTAGGCAAATTCAAAGGAGACAGTTTTTGTATGAATATTGACGAAAATGCTGAATTTGTTAATTGCAGTGACAATGTAGCAACCTCTTGCGAATGTTCATTGGATTCTTTGTTGATTTGCCGGAAGATTACTCATTAAGTTTTGAATTTCAAATGTAATAGATGTAAATACATTATACATTTTTAATAAATAAACTGTACATTTTCCTGCAAATTCCTATGACATATTAACTCATATTTTACCAACTCCGGACGATTATAGAATGAATTTCACCCCTTCACAAAAATTCTTGCTACCATTCTCCAAGAAAATTACTGTAATTCACCTTGAAATTTACTGTAATCAACAGACACAAGTAAACAGGAAATTTGTCTTTTAATTTTAAAGGGTGAAATCACCTTTATGTTAGGGTTGGTCTAGCCATAAATGAATCGTAAGTCATTTCTTAAGGATATGAAAGAATTTTGTATTATTTAACTAACGACTTACATGATAGAATTAAACATATTCGATTTTTGCAGCGAATTTAACCGCTTCTTACCCGTTGACACTCCTACTCGGCATCCTACAATGAAAATATCCAATGGGAAATTCATTAGAAAGGATGGAAACCTTTTTCCCGTCTTTTTATTTCATCTATTTATTTTATTTTATATTTAACACATTTCTAAGGATAGGGATTGATTCTATTCTTTCAATACCATTGAATTATCCTATTTCAATATTTTCTGTCGGTACTACGTTAGACGTTATTAAGTAGATTTAACTGAGCCACGGGTAAACTCGAAAGAACGCATAATATAATTTTAAAGGGTGATTTTCACCCTTAATTATTGTGTGGTTGACCATGCAATTAGTTGTATGTCGTTTATTAAGGCCATAAAAGTTTTTCGCATTAGGTAAGTAATGATTTCCATTGTTCTGGGAGGAAAAGCAAGGTTTTCAAATTTAGGGGTAAGTTACACCCCTTTGACGTCACCCTCATTACGAATAATGCGATATTAAAGTTCTTCATGCCCAAAAAATACCGCTATGAAAAATTTTAATTTCAACAAAATTCCAAGTCAAACCCTTTTTTCGTCTCTGACAACTGTAGTAATAGATCCCAAAATTTTGAAGTCTTGTATACTCTCACCGTAATCCAACCATAACATTGACTTAATCCGCTATTGTATGTTACGTTTATATGTATAAATACATCGTCATTTCCCAGATTTGCTATGCACTCACTATTCTTTCCGCTAATTTTTGACGATGAAGTTTTTTCGTCAGTTTATCTACTTTCGTCATCAACCTGTAAATTTATAGAATCTACTGCGGTATATAGGATTGTGACGAAACATCTCTTAACCTTATATGTGATTTTATAATAAGACGTAAGTTGCATATGTGCAATTAAAATAATTTATACTTCTTTGTGGAAGCGCGTTTTTCTGAACCTCACCTATGACTCCGGAACACGGTAATGCCATTACCGGATCAGTGAACGAGTGCGTAATAACCTGTGAAAGCAATAAATATTTTAAATATATGCTTAAGTTAAGAGTGTCGTTTTCTTTGCTTTACATCCGGATTTCCTGAGAAGACGTTCTCGGTTCATTGTTTCTTACCTTTGGTGTTACCGAACTTGTGTAATTTCTGGTGAGAAATAAAATTCTTTTTTGTTATTCGGAGAAACAGCCCCTTTTCTTTGCGTCTTCCTTATGTTAAAAAGCTGATAATTTAAATTACTGTTGTCATCAATGTACGAACTTTTCAGTTGTCATCTGAAAAAATGATATAAAATAACAATTTAATGGTGAAATGATAAAACAAGGATCTCAGAAAACAGCGATTCACATCGATAGGACACTTGTATTCCTCATTTATTATTCCTTATGTACAACGTCAGGTAAAATTACGCACCGCATGTAGTATGTCGGGATTTCTTTACTCGCAAGATAAGGTCTTTGAGTAATAAGTTATTTCTCAACAGACGTGATCTATGGACTTTTTCTGTCGGAGCCGATGCAACCTGCTTCTCAACAACCTCGTTTGAAGTGCGCAGTTCACACGTGACCACTTCAGTACTATTTTGATATATTATATAACAGGAAGTGTTTGCCTGAAGTCACCAGGTAGTAACACAAATTTACCTGAATATTTCACAAGTCTTTCAGAGTATGGTCTAATGCTTCCAATGACTTCCCATCCTGGCCCGGGTTTTTCTCCGGTTTTCCTTCGGGTAGAGGCGGATTTATCATACAGGTTCTCTAGGCTTTGTCTAGGGGCGGGTCTATTGTAACAATAAATCGTGAATTTAGTGTTATTTCAATT
>NNCF01128615.1:346-75206 GCA_002313205.1 Laupala kohalensis
CGTTTTAAATAGTGTAATGTTTTGACTTTGTTATATATTAAGTCAATTTTCAATACATGTATGATGATGAATTTTTAGAATTAGAATACTGTACATGTTTTAAGTGACAGTAAAAGTATTTTGATCTTACAATATAGAAAGATTTTATTTTTTCCTGAGTAAAGGAAAATTAGTCTAAGAAAAAGAAGGGCAACGCCAGGTAGTAGTGTAATAATATCGTTTTAAATAGTGTAATGTTTTGACTTTGTTATATATTAAGTCAATTTTCAATACATAAATTGTGGTATTATAGAATATCATAATTATTCATAGAAAAGGAAAAGTTACTCCGGAAATTGTGCTTAATGTTTGTATATTTTCAAAATACATTTTATATCTTCGTACTTATTTGTTACAAATAACTAGTAACTATATCTTTCTTTGGATATCTCCAGAATGCAATCATGATGTATGACAAATGACTTAAATATGATCTTAATTTAATCTATGGGCTTAAAAATCGTAAAGTTGTAAATACAATGCTTGTATATATGGGTGAATGTAGAGTATAAATATATATGTATGGATTTAGTTTAATTATCACAAGAACTGGTGGTTGTAGTTCCAGTTTTCAAAGATAAGCATGTACTGAACAAGTAAACTTGTAAAAACTAATTTAATCAACTGGAACTGGCGCTGTGGCAAGCTATGGCTATTTTTATTTAAAAATAAATTTCGCTTGCTCAGCGAAAATACAGCTTGTTCAGCGAGTCTACAACGGCTTGCTCAGCGAGTCTACAACGGCTTGCTTAGCGAGTTTATACCGGCTTACTGAGAGATATAAATAAGAGGTCTGCGGTCGGTAGTGAGCGGAGAGAATCAGTGAGAGAATGACTGAGTAACGATCAGGTAGTAAGTTGAGTGACAGTTAAAAATTGGAGAGAATTTTGGTTTGGGCAATTTTCAGTGATTTTGGAGTGCCTGGTTGTTATTGTGACGTCCTTTATGGAGAGGCCATGGTTTACACTGTGTGACGGCCCTTACCATGGGTTTCTCTTGCTACTTCAGTCTTGAGTCTCTTGCTACTTCAGTACTTGCTGCGCATAGTCCATCGTCGCTGCGCATTACCGGCTACTGAGGTCACACCATACATGTCAGCGCCTTCAACCAGAAAGTCTTGTCCAGCCGATGAGCAAGCTGAGTATGATGCATTATTCCTAGGTTTCTCTAAACTTGTACGTTGTTTTCAATTCATCTGACGCCACTGATTTTGACGTACGTAGTTTGAGAACTATGTTTGCCTCTTTGCATCATCGAGGAGATCCAACCTTCGTTATTACATGTTATCAAGAATTAATTTTATCAGTAAAGATATAATAATGTGTCAGCTATTAAATAGCATTATGAAATGTTAATTATTCTGTAAGCATTATATGTCTTTCGCTTGATTAATTAACGTGAATGTGTTTAATTTGACTAAAGAACTAAGTAGTAATGTTATAAGGAAGACAATTATATACTTTGAAATATTAAACGATATTCCAAAACGTTATTTATAATTTGGTAAATTTTATTTGAGTATTGAACACAAATGTGGTTGATGTGACAATGTAAATTCTAGTAGAATAATTTCAGTGAGTATCTTTGGTTTAGATTTCCCTCACTAGAAAGTCTCAATTGATTCCCAACTATTTTTGTAATTTGCTGTTTAATAAACTGTTATTTTTACAATATCGTCTATCATACCTTAGACCTTTATATTACTTCCAATTTAGTTACAATTGGCTCCAATGTATGGAAAGTTGAGTTTTCACATTTATTATCACAACAAATGAAGTAAAATATGTTATAATACAGTCAGTAACTCTTATCAAAAATAAATTTGTTCAATATTTCCTTCTTGTAAGACCCAGTTTGCTACCTCAATGTGAGACTAAGTTTCTCAGCAGGTGTAGTTGGAGACCTTACTCATGAACTGTAAGGTCTTCTTGGATGAGTTATAAAACGGAGGCGAAGTTTTCACGGGAGATTCTAAAGTATGCATTAAGTCGTCTGGTAATCAACAATTTGAAAGCTCCTTTGTCTGCTATTTCTTTATACATTCCTTTCCCACTCTCCGTATTTTCGTCCACTTAAGTACAATTTTCTCCTCTTCATCCTCAATATTGATCGTAATATTTTCTTTGCTAGTGCTTGCCTTTTCGTTTGCTGACAATGATTCATGAAGTCTTAGACTCCCTTCACGTAGAAGTACGGTAAGTCGTCTAGTGATGATTTCTAGAAGCGCTGGTAGCGTAGCATTCCCAGATTTCCATGCAAATTACTAAATTTAATCTATCTGACCGTCGTTTTAAAATACTTTGTGAGAGTGGAGGAAAATATTATATCCACAGTCGATGTCAGCTCATTGAATAACAATTCAACTGTTTTAGTCAATTCCTAGTAACTTGGCTTTTTCTTTTACCGAGCTTGAGTAGTTTTTGTTTTAATGTAGTTCACACGCAACTTAATAAATGATCCTTTTATAATTCGTTCAGTAATTAGGTTTCTAGTGAATCTTAATATAAGTAATTATGATAACATAGTGAATTATTCAGAAATTTATTATTATCTATCACTGCTTACAATACATACAAAGCTTTATTAAAGATTGATGTAAAATATAAACCATTTTGACGAATATAATATTTTGTTATTCTCACACATATGGTATATGGTCGTTCTTTAACTTGATATGAAGAATTATAGTGAATGAAACAGAAAGAATTATATTAAAGATTTATCTAAATAAATTGTTTGTAAAATACCACTATTTGTTAAAAAATACTTAAATGTTATTGTGTGCTACATCTTTTACAGTTGTAGACGTTAAAGTATACAAGAATCATTAATGTAGGTCATGAGTGTAAAAATGTATGCATAAAAATGTTGACTACGCCGATGTCATTTGTATTTATGTATTGACTTTAAACTCTAATCATCATAATCATCATTCACAGTGGTGAGGTCTTTCCATTTGGGCATGAACTGCTCCCAGAAGTCGTCTTCGTCTCCTTCCATTGGAGGACGAGGTGCTTTGCGGAGCGAGTCCTCTCGTGGTAGAACGCGTCCCCCATCGCTTCCCGTGTCTACTTCCGTGGATCTGCTTCGCGAGTGAGGCAAGCACATGGCATGCGTCTGCTCTCGCACCTGCACCGTCAGCAACCCACACGGAGGCAAGTTCTCCACGATGGGCTCTGGCACTGCTGAATGTACCGAGTGCGTTTGTACTGTCAAGTAAACCATTTGGCTGCGGTTCAAAGTGTCAGAATCCGCTGGAGACATGGACGCCGAGCGCGATCCCGAGGGCGTCCGACCGGTGGTGCACAAATGACACAGCACGAGCGATTGCTCCGACTCCTGGTCTAGAAAACCGCCAGGAGACGGCGGTCTCTCTGCAACCCACATACGGCGTCCGCACATGCGGCATACTCTGCTCTCGCAAGGGATGGCGGTGTGTTCTTCGTGGAAGTCACGATGGTAAGCGGATCGGCTCGTCTCCAGTGAAGATCCTTGCATTCCATCCACACACCCTTCATCCCCCACAGGTCTCACTCCCACAACGTACTTGTGAGGTCTCTCTCCGGTCGGAGTGAAAGGTCCAGACTTAGGAGCGTGCACGGACTTCTCTTTTGGAACGCATTCACGCACGGTAAAGGTGCCATAACTCGACGACGGTGCTTCTCTGCCCTCCATGTAGTTATGCAAGTAGCGGATGTTATCTGAGTCTGCTCGCTCAGTACTCTTGCGAATACGGTTAAGTTCCGGAACCATCGCGTAACCAGAGGGCACCGTCATTTCGCTTTTCTGTTGCCAAGGAGAACCCCTACATCGACCCGCTAGATACCATTGCGCACTCATCCCAGGGAATTTGTCGATGGATTGCTCCACTGAAGAGCGTCCAGTAAGCGAAGCAGCCATCGTGTGTTCGTCTTGTGACGAAGGACCATGACGTGCTTCAGCTGGCGAAGAAGTATCGTCGTCTCCTGCGCCGACCAAGCGCTCCACTGACGGAGGGCGGTCACCGGTCGAGCGCCACAACACAGACACCTGCGTCACAACACACACCATACACTCACGTGACAATTGGAGTTGAAGCGGCTAGTCTGCATCCTCATTCAAAAAAACACATTTATTGAGTTCATTTTCCCTCCAAAAGAAATCTATTATGAAGGGCAATTGAGAAGTAAGATCTATTTTTGTTCTTCATGCAATGGGACCACAGAAGGAAGATCGTGGACGTCGCTTTGAAGCAAAAATATTCATTTGCCAATTATCAATCAATTCTAATTTGCCATTGAGGCAGTCAGTTTGCAAATGAGTTGGAAAAAAGACCAATAATTTCTCTTGCTCGGGGATAAGCGACCAAATTAATAAGCAGTGACAATGGGGAAAATGTATGTTATTCTTAAATGGTACAATTAATAACGCATGCAGTGGTTGCCATGCAAAATTTCAACTAATTTCCATGGAAGTTAAAAGAGAAAAATTGTTTTCTGACTGACCTCCCGATTTGACAGTTCTTGTAAAAGTTAGTAATTAAAGTTGGTTTGTATTAAAGTGTTAATATTAAAGTAGAATTTCAAAATTAAATGTTGACTAAGTAAACGAGTATGTTTGTTTAAGTGTGTTCTTGAAACGAAAGAATAATAATAATAATAATGAAGCTGATCCATTTATTTTTTAATTTTTAAATGACTTCCAGAGAGAAGAAAAATCAAAGTTCTTCAGTAATAAATGATTTATGTCTCATTCAAATTTAATAATGGATGTATGGGAGTAAAGTCTGAATAATATGTGTTAAATAATAGTAATAAAATCATAACATTATCTTTATCTTGCAACCTTAAATGACATTTTATTTCCAAAATTTAAAGGTACACTTTTCAAGCTTTCAAATCTAACTAAAAACCTACATTAAAAGTTATGAGATAAAGATTTTAAGTACAACGGTACACTTAATTAATCAAACAAGCATATTACTCTGGAAGCTACAAGATTTTTGGAATAGGAACTAATACCGATTCTTTTCCTCGCATCAAAGAATGTAATTTATGACAATACCATTTTGATCTGTGCTTTTTTATTGAAACAAAAAAGTTGGAGACTAACATATTCACAATGAAATACCACATATTACCTTCCATGTGGCTGGATCGGTTGAAGAATCATCATGAAGCATCAGCACATCTCTCGCGTCCTCGCCTCTTATTTTGCTGAACTGTTTATTGCGTGCTCGCATGTTGCGATCACTCCGCTCTCGGTCTCGACTTCGTTCTTCTCTGCGTTCTCGACTCCGTTCCGGAGTGCGATGTCGACTTCCTTCTCGACTGTGCTCCCGACTGCGTTCCCGATTCAGTTCCCGGCTGCGTTCTCTTCGGCGCTCTCGACGACGTTCTCGACTGCGCTCTCGGAAGCGCTGCTCTCTGTTCCGTGTTACTTCTCCCGGTTTAGTGTCAATGTCAAGGGCACCGCGCGTTGATTCCGCCCACGAAATGCGACGTCTCGATTCTGTCACACACAGGGATCCATTCTGATCCACACTTTTCCCTGACTTCATAATCGATGGAGGAGGCGCTGATGACTGGAAACCAGTCACATCACTAGTCTCATTATAATCCTTGAGTGGGTGGAAGGCAGCCGAAGACCCAGACGATAAGTTGACATTCGATCTCCTTGCTTGAGACACGGGAGCGCTCTTGTTCATCCTATCAGGAGTAGAGACTCGAGAAAGCGAAAATACTTGTTTTGTCTGAAATAAAAGAAGTCATTACAATTACAACCACATGACATAACATTTTTAAAAGTTTATTTATCAGTTCGCAATAAAAAATTAAAAGCATATCCCCTTTTGTTATATATTCTATTGTAAACTTTCAGATCTTCATTTACTTTGGAATGCAATTCATCCCTCGATAGAACCATGATTTTATCACACCTTTATTCTAGAACGTTTCTTAAAGAAGTCAATAATGTACAATGATCTCTTAAGTAGTTAGAAAAGGATTATTATTATATTACATACTAAATTTTCTGAAAGAATATATTAAATTTCATTTTCACGAAAGAATGAACATTTTCTGTAGGTTTTGTTTCTTGTAAATCAACTCTTCACAAAGAACGAATTAGGAAAAGTGGAAAATATTTAACAGCGAAAAAGTAAAATTTTCATAAAAATAAAAATTATATCCAAAAAATACTAAACATTTTTTATAAAATAGGTCCAGATGGAGGAATAAATTCAAGAAAATGTTAAAGTACCACAAAAACATTTACAGAGCAAACAATTTACGTATATTTCCTTAGAATTAGAGACCTAACCATCATCAATTTAATAAACAATGTTCCAGGAAGGAGTGAAGAGAAATCCTTGAGGAGCACATGTGCAGAGATTGCGTTTCGTTAAACGTTCGCCAAGTGAACACTGTCTAATGTTATACCTCTGCAAGGATGGAGGAAAATTGTGATAGAGAAAAGTTCTAATAAAATCACATCTTCTGAAGTCAGAGTATTCAATAATAATAATAATAATAATAATTTATTAGTCTGCTAGTGAGCAATGTTCGGTGGCAGATAGAAAAGAATACATACATAAAATAATACGAAGTTAAAAAAACAAATCATAAATATCTATAAAATACACACACAAACGGAATAAAATGCTTAGAAAATTATTACACATGGTTACAACAAGAAATAAGTTAGATTTAAGAAATTAATATCTACATGAGGATCATATGTGTATATATTCACGTACATACACAAACACATTTTCGCTTACAAATAGTTACAGAAACGCTCTCATACGTACAAACTCAATATACACACATGTCATTACTTCTCCTATACCCTTAGCGTAAAAGTAATTGCTATAACGTAAATAAAAGAAATTAATAACTATAAAAAATAAAACCATAACAGAGTTGCAGAGAGCAATCATATACACTTCACTACACATCACTACATTTCAATACTTTCACTCTGAGCATTTTCTATACCCTTAGACTCCAATCACCTCACTAAACTTCACTGCACTTCACATATGATCCTATTTCAACGAAACAAGAAGACGGTTGCTGAAACATTTTAATATTTTTGGTAAGTTCGAAAGTGTTGCTACAGGTACGTTATTCCAGTCTACAATGATTGTATTCACAAAGGAGTATTTACCAATATCCGTTTTTTGTTTCCTACATTTTATTTTACGCTTGCGGTCGCCGCGACTAATGTAATTCGGTTTGTGTAGCCTAGCGTTCCACACAGGTTCTCCCATGTAGACTGTAAAGAGGGTGCAAAGACGCTCTAACTTTCTTAGATTGGAAAGTGTAACCCATTCTAAATTAATATTACGTGTGTTATCCCTAAAAAACTCACGACCTTTCTTTGTACCCGATCCAATTCATTGACCTGACCCTCCCTATACGGATCCCAACAAACGGCTCCGTACTCCAGTATAGGTCGACCTAATGAAATGTATGCCAAGCTTTTAGATTTCGAGTTCTCTTTTCTAAGTACGCGTCTTACGAAGTTCAACACTCTCCAAGCTTTCTGCGTTGTGTATTTGACATGTTATGTTCAATTTAAGTCACAAGAAATTATAACACCTAAGTATTTACAGTATGAAACTTCTGGAATAATCTGATGATTTAATGAATAGTTCAGATCAGGTTTTATTTTTGATCTTGAAAAACACACAGATTTACTTTTTAGAGGGTGTATTTTTATTTTATTCGTCTCAGCCCATTTCCACAACTCGTTTAGATAGCTCTGTAACATATTTCGGTCTCTGTCTTATTTAATACTCCGATATATAATACAGTCATCTGCAAATAAACGCACTATCGAATTAATGTGGTCTGATATATCGTTAATATATGCAAGGAAAAGAAGTGGACCCAAAACGCTTCCCTGCGGTACTCCCGATGTCATCGCGATTTTTTTAGAGAAGCACCCAACTTACTGTGAGTGATCCCGGAGAAATTCACAAATCCATTTGACAACACGCGGATCAATTTCAGACTTCACAGTTTTTGCAAGAAGACGGTCATGTGGCACTAAATCGAACGCTTTTGATAAATCAATAAGTATTGCATCAGTTCTCCCCCCTCGTCAAGTGACTCATCTAAGTCCTGTCAAACGGAAATAAGTTGACTCTCACATGTGTACCCAGATCAAAAACCGTATTGGGTAGGATGTAGAAAATTATTTTTTCCCAAGTATTCTTCAAATAATCTGCAATAATATGTTCCATCTGTTTACATACTACAGAGGTTAAACTAATTCGTCGATAATTACTAACTAAAGAGCGATCACCTCATTTGTGAATTGGTACCACGATAGCCTTTTTCCAGTCCCGTGGTAATTAATAATTATTTAATGTAATATCAAAAGGCCCGGCTAGGTACGGAATCATGGCTTCCTCACCGAGTTTAAGTAAATCCTCTGGAATTTTGTCGTGACCGATTGATTTTTTATTCTTTATCTTAGAAATTCGCTGTCGCAACATTCTAGTATTTAGAACAATAGTATTTACATGGGAATTATTGGTCAAATTTAAACTGTCGTTAATAGAGGAGATGCCAAAAATCGTCGAGTAATATGAGTTAAAAACATTTGAGGTTCTGTGTAGATTACACCGTTGTGTACATCGCGGCACTCTCATGATGTTCGCAATAAAATAAAGAAAGCCAATGCAGCATTTTTAAATCTGTATCCCATTTGGAGAAATCAGTGCATCTGATGGAAAATAAAAACGAGGATCTTCAGAAGTGCAGTTAAAGTCATATTATATGGAGCGGAGACATGGGGATGGAATACCTTCACACAATCTAACTTGAAAACTTTCATTAATAGATGCTCGCGGAAAATCTATAATATATACTGAACTGGAAATATAAAAAAAATGAAGCCTTGTGGAAATTGGCTGAGGAAAAACCTATGGGGAAACAAATTTAAAAACAAAAATGGAGATGGACAGGTCATACTCTTAGAAAACCTGCCGATGCAATTGAGAGACTGCACTGGAACCCACAAGGCCAGCGAGGAAGAGGGTGACCGAGAGGTACTTGGTGAAGATCTGTGGTCAATTATTTTGTGTAGTCATCAATCTTTGTTTTAGTTCGGATTACCGAAATGGATATGAAGAACGTAATTATTACTAGGTAGTTGTGTTTTTTCTCTTTCGTCTATTTCCTTGTTATACATCTGTAAGACATGTTTAAAGAATACATCTCACCACCAAGTTACATTCAGGCGAAGATGACACACGGGCAGATGGGCACGAACGTTTGTCGCGCCCCGGACACACGCGCTTTGCGTTCAACTTCAGGTCGGACTTGGAACACGGTTGAAGGGTAATGTGTTCTAATCTCTGATCAGATCTGCTGCGTCCTGGACACGAGGGTACGCGTCGACACACGGACGGTGAGGGCTCCAGAAGATGTTGTGCCTCTCCTCCTCTTTCATCCTGCAAAAAGTGCAATTAAAAGCTCAAAAACCTGAACAGTTTGTATGTACTCTAATGCTTTTGGAAGTACTGATGGGATGGAAATCATCTAAAGATGAAGGGAAGCACATTTAGGTATAGGAGTAACCAGAGATTGTTTCAAGTCGGCGAGAAAAAGCCAGAGTGAAGTGACTCATTAAAGATGTCCATGATAATATGAACAATAATAATAATAAATTTGTCAAAAAAACAATACAAACTGCGTACGACCACGTGGAGGACCATAAACTAATTTACTCTCCGGAAGCAAGCAAGGGACCATCCCATCAATTCCGATCAAGGGCCCTAAGGCAGAGGCAGATTGATAAATTTCAGCAAAAATTCCTAGATAAGATGAAAAGTTAGCTACGAGTTATAATATTAATAGAATATCAATATGTTTGTAATTTAACGCAAAAAATTTACATATACAAATTATTACTGAACTATCGATTATTCTGAGTACAGTGTTTAAAAATCATAAGAATTGAAATAACACTAAATATACGATGTATTGTTACAATAAACACGCCCCTAGACAAAGTCTAGAGAACATGTATAAGAAATCCGCGTCTACACGAAGGAAAAACGGAGAAAAACCCGGACCAGGATGGGTAAAAAATGATAGGATTTAATGAATCTTCATAGGGGAGATACCATCAATGCTCGTTGCTTTCGATTTGATTTTGATAACTACTTTAGATACATCATGAACAGTCACACCCGAGAAATAAAATTGTTACTCTGTTGCATCGTTCTTCCGTATAGCTTCAATGAGAGTTCCTTTGTTTTCTACTAATTGATGTCTGAGTTGTGAGCAAAGAGGGAGTTCAAATCTTTTAGAGGAGTACATAAGTTATGAATTAATTTACTGTTCCCTACCCCAAATTTCTTTAGGTATATCCATATGGCGGAAGGTATTGTACTTAAACAGAGTTAGTGTAACATTTCTTAGTGTTTCTGACCGACTGTGATCATTTTTATGAAGATTTTTGTATAGGGAAAAATAATATTCCATGCATGGAAGATCATTTTTAGAGTTGTGTCTCAATGTGCGAAAGGCTGCGTTTCGTTGGAACATTAGAGAACGAATTTCATCGTTAAGCTACGGGGCAGGAGAGCGCTTCACTTTATTGCTTTTATGGGGCAGATGCTGTCGAAGATTTAAATTAAATTAGGGAAGACATATTATCATCCAGATTGTTACACGCATAGATTTGATTCCATGGAATGGAGTTTGCCCTTTGAGCAAACGTTGTCTCATCAAAAATGTTAAAATTACGAGAGTACATTATACGTGGTTCAAGATTCGGTTCTTTAATTGAGAAGATGGCATATACAACATCGTGGTGTGATAGGCCGGGAGCAACATATTGCCCGTACTTAAGATATGTTCTTTTTTATGTGAATACATAATCAAGACAAGGTGGATCTGTGGAGAAGTTGTATTGATAGGTATTTTGAAGTTGACAAACGGTCAAGTTGTAAGAATAGAAAGTGTTTAGAAGAGTTTCCCCCTGCGACAATTTGTTTACGTTTATATTGAAGTCTTCCATTATAATACAATTTTTATACTAATGATACATTCTTCGAGTTCAGTGAAGTTGTCACTGCCTTAGGGATTATAAACGACTTCAATGATAATTTTTTATATCAAGATCTCCATATGTAGAAATTCGGTGGTATTTTCCGAAGCGTTTTCAGATTATGAAATATTATTTTCTTTGATATCACTTCTGCAGTATAAAGCGACACCTCCTCCGCGTTGGATGAACCGGTCATTTCGGAAGATTGTGAAACTAGGAGGAAGGAAGTTTTCTGATATATAATGAACTGAAATTATGTCTCAGACACCAGAACAATGTCGAACGTCGAGCTGCAAACAATCTCGTTAAAATACTCGAAGTGAACGGAAATGGACTGGGTGTTCAGGTGCATAATTTTTCAGGGCTCGTGGGTGCTTAGACCGCATCCAGACCATGCAAATGTTTGTACAAACTGGGATTTTTGGACCCTAATAATTGGAATCTGAGGGGCGGATTCCTTTGTTAATGACATTACACCGGTTGCAGGCAACAGTTTGGGTGTATCTTTGGGGCCGCGTCCACAGCATGAGCTCAAACTGCTACCTGCAGACTTCAAAGAGGCGCCGCTTCGTGTCCGAGTGGATGCGCCATCTCCAAAAAAAAAAAAAAATTTCTACGGAAATCCAGGCACTTTGGAAGCGTTGGCAGACATGCATTGAGCGTGGAGGAGACTATGTCGAAAAATGATACAGGTTCATTGTATGTGCACAATAAATAAAATTTGAAAAAATAATTAAAGTTTTCATTTGACTCTCTTCCGTGTATATATAGGTCACAATACGTACATGTTACTCCGTTTACGTATGACGATTTTAGATATTTTAGTGATTTAATTCTTCCTACGCAAGAACTACCTTAAGACTGGATGTTCTGCACCAGTGTCTGTACGGCTTGGGAGACCCTACCATTAAATACTCTAACACCGGCATTGCTCTTAAAACCTCACCTCGCGTACTGGCAATGTTTGTTAAATGGGACAATGTATATTCTTGTCAAATATAGTAGCGTCAGTGATTCGAAAACAAAAATGATGTATTAATGTTTAAACAATGCTTACAGAACCGGAATACTTGGTGCGGCGACGCCTAGTCGGCTTCCTGCAGAAGGCGGGCGTTGGCCAGAAGTAGTAAAGCAGCAACGACAGGCCAGCAATCAACAAAGCCGACACAGTACCCAGTAACTAGCAGATAAGGAATTAGTGCATCTTATTGAACATCTTTTTATCATCTGTAAATAAAAATGTAGAATGCAATAAATTATAATTTATGAAATGTAAATGAACCAACTTACTATTTCTTCTTGATTCCATACAATATTCATTATTACAAGGTTGGGTTGTAACATGACATGTTATGAAAAAGCCCTTGACTATGATACGAATCTATATAACGGAGTAATTTCATAGATGATTTGCTTTCAGTATTGCCAATTAGCTGAGCCATTACTGCAGACCAGGGTCGTTTACAGCGACCAATTCGGAGAAAAACTATTTCTAGTGCAATGCAGCAAAACAGAAGAACAGACGGATAGTGTATCGCTGTGGCGTGACCAGTCACAGTGGTCTCCTTTATGAGTTTATAGGCGAAGCGAGCTTCTCCCGGAACAGATCTTCGATAGTTTAACTTGAGAGAATTCGAAGACGAAAGACACTAACAAAATACAAACTTACATCTAAAATTTAAATTCATTAAATATGTAGCAATAATACAATTTTAATGTAGTTTTTGTACTCACCAAATTTTGTTTTCTATAACTCAATAACCTTATGCTCAATAACTCACATTTATTGAGGTCCTCTACTCAAGGTCAATTTCTCCAAGCGTCTCCGTCAAATTGCTTTTTATTTCTGATTAACGCTCAGCGTAACTAGACTGGAAGTGCAACTCCAGTACCTACATATATGTTATACTCAATCGCCGAATTCACTTAATGACCGAATTATTTACCCACAACGCAACGTAGGTTGGTTATAATACCCACAACGCAATATGGGCATTTCTATTCGTACATGAAATGAAATACCCACAACGCGTTGTGGGTCAACACATTTCCTCAATGACCGGTTTGTTCGTATAATTTTTAGTCCTTTCCGTCTTTGAGCAAATATAAAATACCCACAACGCGTTCTGGGCAAAATCTTTAGTCCAAATCGCGTTGAGGGTATTGTTTTGGCGCAAAGGTAGTACAAGTGGAAATAGTTTATAGACATTACACTCGTAGAAAAAGTTTACTTGACAATAGTTTACATACAAAAATAAGCGAGCCTTACTTATTTTTTAAGTCCAAAAACCTAAAATTTACTGGAAGTTATAACAAAAACTTTTTGTGAGAAATTTCAATTTGAAATGTTTCGGACAACGACTCAATAGAAATGTCCTCATCGCTTTGTGAGTATCATAGCCAACCCACGTCGCGTTGTGGGTAAATATTTCGGCCATTGAGAGAATGCGGTGATTGAGTTAACACATACACAATTTTTTATCGATGATTTATTTTGAAAGTAGAATAGAAATACGAAAGAGAGCAGGAAATAATGTTACTCACTGTAAACGACAAGTCCACGAACATTTGTCGGATACACCTTCAATTAACCTGTACTTTCAAAAATTAAAAATTAAGACAGTAGAGATCCGACGAAAATTTCTCACCAATACAGTCAACTAAAAAGGAGTGCAAAGTGGAGAGAGGAATAACAAGTTCAGATGATGCAGTAATAGAAATAACTCGGAAAATTCATGATTGTAATGCGGCATCGAATACAATATGCTCCACTCATAAATATCTACGAGTAAAATATTCTACATATTTTCTTATGAGTTTGCTGTTAATGCAAAATAATTCCATTAAGATAATTTCTTAAGCTTTGATTCTAACAGCGGATACTGAAAGAATGGACGGGATTCGACCCATTGCATGACGTGAGGCCAAAAGCTGAATTGAAGCGAAGAACCCCATTTCCAAGGTAGAAGAGTAAACCCATCGAGCTTCGTAGAGGATGAGTGTGAATATCCCTGCTGTAGACTGACATATTTCGGATTTACCATAGGAAATAGAGAACAGAACTATTCTAATACGAAATTCTTATACGAAAGTAACTTTAAAAGAAATAAACGTTTGCGAGAAAACAAAACTTTTCGTTTTGAGACTCCCTCATAAATTTTGTGATGCAGAGTTTTGAATATTTCCAACGTGGTAATAAAAAACTGAAGAAAAATTCAGCTTAATGACTTTTTTAGAATTTCGAGACAATTTGGGTTAATTTTTCAGCGGCTGATAATTGCGGGAAATGAAGGTAGTAAGAACGATTGATCAATTTATTATTACGTTAATGATGTCTTCTACAACCTATTAACTTCTACAACCAGCTACAACGTCACCTTCAATCGACAAAAAGAGCTTTGAACCCTTACGGATTCCACTATCTTCAAACATCAACTGGGTCCTATGGATCTTATTAAATATCTCCAATATGAACGTCATTCTGAAATATTAGATATTGAGCTCAGGAAAAACAGTCAGTATTACACTGGAGATTACAGTAGTCATACAAAAAAACATTATTCACAACCGTGACATTCCAAACAATATACAACGCAAATTATCAAACATTTAGATTTCTTTCTTTTTCTGTAAACTGTCAAGTTAAACTGGATGGCTAGAAAGTACTCGAATTTGAATGTTTTGTCAGCAAGCAAAGCAATCTGTGATCAAAAGAACTCTAGTAGGAAGGAGCGAACAGCTATACACAGTCGTTTATAGGTCCCTCCCCGAGTGGCTAAAAACAGTGCGCATTAATATTGCACTTGAAGGTGATTATTATAAGTAGGTATGAGTCAATAACGAAGAAAACACAAATATTACGGTTAAAACGAAGGAAGAAATGGGAAAATTTAAAAAAAATTAAAATTCCCATTTTTAAATTTCATTTACATTTGAAATTATAAATATGATCAAAAAAATATTTGTACAAAAAGATTTGAAACTTTTGTGATATATCATGTTTATAATAGCTATTTTTGTCATAACTAGAACAGGAAACGCAATAATTTTGGTAATACTATTTGGTCGCCATTTTACCCAAACAGCGTCGCGAGAAGCAAAGTTTCGAGGTCAAAAACTCAGAATTATCATTGGTACGTCAAACTCAAGGAGTATGCCAAATGTAAACTCTGTTACCTTTTACCAGGTTGGACTTACCTGGTCCTGGATTACAAGTACAATTTTATCATTACTCTTTTTGGGATGGTTAAAACAAATATTTTGGTTCGGGAATAAGACACTACACGTTGGGGGTGCCAAACAAGTCAAAAATTGTTAGTTTAGTAATGGAAAAATATGCAATAGTATAAGACCCACTTTTTTAAAACCGATAAACGACATCATAATAAATAGCTTATATTCATCATGCAGATATCATAAAGCAGGATCTCAGCCATTAACTCCGGCACTGTATATATTTTTCAAAAAGTAAAATTAATGAGAGTTCAACTAATTCTGTTATTGAGCAGTACTACTCGTCTTATCTTACTGCTAATTAACGAGGACATCAAATTGACATTGTGCTGTTTTACCGCTGAGTAGCATTGATCTTGTCATTTCTACCAAAATTTCACTCACATCTGGATACCTGATTAGTTATTTCTCAAGTGTCGGTGCATTTTTTTTTGCCGCGGGCTTCATGCCGCGGAAGAAGCGCTCACCTGACCTGGAGGATAAAACTATGTATTATATCTGATTGTGTGTTCTGCACCTGAGAATTTGCATAACCGACGCAGATGCGCGCTCAACTAACTTCGCCAGACTTGTTCGTTAGCGTTTGCTGTATTTGTTATTTTTGTAATTTTCATAATTGTGATATTTTAAAATTACTTGTAAAATTCTACTTAATGTAGAGAGTTATGTAGAGTGTGAATAAATCAAATAAAAATGACAATGAAAAGACAACTTTTTCAAAGTCAAATATAGTAGACTCTTTTGGGGTATGAGCATTTCAAGAACCTTACTAAGGAGATATTAACCATGTACCTCACAAGCAAAATTAGCTGTACCCTTGGTCTCAGCATAACTTCTGTATTTTGAAATGCATCAATGTAGAATTTTTCTTTAAAATACCCGCTTATGTGTTCAAAATACTCTCCAAACGGTAGATTTCAGTGCCTCTCCCTTTGCACTAGGCTACATTTAGTGTGTTGAGGGGTGATAATCCGCTTTTTACGTCTCGATTTGTAGGGGCTCTAGTGCGAGGGTGCATGTTTGATCCCAAAATACACGCTACCTGTGTGTAGATGGAATATGGGTAGACTAATTTTTCTTCTACTCAATGAAAACGAAAGCAAGAAAAGAAATGTCAGCAAGAGACGCAAACAATTATAATTTTAGCTTGATGTTTTATGAAACGGTATTCTGATTTTTATAACGTAATTCAGGATAAAAAAAGAACAACCGTCTATACCCGAATCATTCTCTCTATCGACTATCACTATGTAAAGACAAAATGGCGAGAAAGATAATGAATGGTTCTTGAGCAACATCAAATGGTAATCGAATGATCAGGTTTCATAAACTAAGAGTAAAAATACACGAAGTACAAATAAACAAAAAATAAATAAACATTGATAAAAACATCCTTAAATATTTTTGTCGGAAGTCTTTTCTCTTAGACTTATTTATCATCTTCTACTTATAATATCCTCGAGTATTCCGTAAATTTAATATATTAATTTTTATTAATCGTTTGGTCTCAGAGCGAAGGCTGCTGGGTGAGTTACTGTTGGTTGCTGTCGTTGATGAGATGGAAGTACTATCAGTCGATTCTGAATCGTTTAGATAATAAAGAAAGTAATGGACCAGGCATTATTGAACTTATTTCGTTGACAAAGTTGGAAACAACATTCTTTGGGGAATACAGCTTGAAATTTTTGTGAAGCTGAGTTTTCTTCGCGCTTATTTTATATTTTTCTAATTATAGTGTAATACCTCGGAGTATTAAGGAAAAGTCCTTAATAGCGTCAAAGCATACTTAATAGGAACATCCACGCTTCCCATTGAAAAGGATACGATCGGCCATAGGTAGTGGAACTGAGGACAGGAGGGCTTCCGTTCCGTGCACATGTGCACGACGAAAGTAGATGGCTGCAAGTCGGCGATGTTGTCCGAAGAGCTCACCCAGTCCGGTTCACATTCACACAGACCTGTCTCGGGATCATACTGGCCATGGTGACACCGCACCAGCTGTGGTAGGGTAAAGGAATGTCTCAGTAAACTTAACATAATTCTAACTTATGACGATACAGACATTTTCATGGCATCATTACGTTTTGTTATTTCGGACATGTTTCGGATTCTCAACATTTGTTGTATGGAATTGAACAAATATTTATAATATATTTAGAATGTTAAAATCCGAAGTGATATTTGTTGGGGAGAAACTGTCGAACTTGATCGCGATACCGAGTATCAAACATGTATAAACGAGTGGGAGTTTCTGAGGTATTGGAAATCATAAATGTTAATATAATTATTAACTCTTTTATAATACAATCAACAAAAATCGAGAAATAGAGTTTAAGAGAAAGTGATAAACTATTGTACATTAGAACATGTTGATGAGAACTTTGAATTAGTGTTAGTGAATGAATATATTCCATTGAATTTAGTACGTAATTCAATGCTGAATATCTCTGAAAGTTATTTCGATAAACCATTATAATAACAAAACTTTGTGACCTATGTGTCCTCAGGAACGAAGAACTATGAGATTTTACACAATACGCGTCCACATTGCTGTGACATGTTTCGTTACGTACATTTGAACATTATTCATATTTGAACTTGTTAGATATTTCTAAGAACGTACAAGCACCTAACAGATACAACATTTTCCCATTTGGAAATAATTATCCTCACAAAAATAATTTATCTGAACTTATTTGTAATACGAGTAATCTGAAATATTTGTAATATGTGTAAATATGGGTCCCCCTTTGAGTAGGTCCGTATTTTCACCATTACGGGTGGTCCGTATTTACACCAATCCTACGTGAACAAAATGGTCACTGTCACAAATAAGCTGATGATGATCTGAATACTTCTAAAAGAAGCTTAGGATCTCTGCTTTCCGGTTAACAATATGAAATTGTTTTTAACTAACCTAAATACACGAAAAAAGATCAATTTCAAAAATCTCACAAAAGTTTGTTCCTCACAAGTTTATTTTCACACACAAATTGCATCCATTTTCACACACAAGCATGAAGGATGGCTTCCAACTGCTAGCTGTTATCTCCCATCAACAGGTGGCACACTTTACAACCGTCTGAAGTAGGGAGGGATGCCCGTATTAACACCATGGCCCGTTTTTGCAACTTTTCCTCTACCAATAGGATTGTTATTGCGTTCCTTTAGGTAAATATCTTCTTTTTTCTCATTTATTTTCGTCACAGTCAATTGTGATAACCCTGTCTACGATACAATCATTACACGGAAAAAATTATATTTACCTAAAAGAACGCAATAACAATATCATTTGCCTTTTGGAATCGTATATTATATACGTCACTGGTCTCGATTCGAGGTGTATAATACAACGTAAAATATTGTTTAACGCTCCCCATTATTTTATGTCGCGAAGTACTAACATTGATTAAACTCAATGACGAAGGTGACTGCAACGCAAAAGTTTCTTGAGAATATAGTGTTTCGGAGGGAGCCGGAAACAACCGTTGACGACTTCACTGGAGACGAGATGTTTCTGGCCTAATACGAAGGTTAACATTCTTCTCGCTGAATGCTGTCCGCTTCCTTGATGACCAATTTTCCACTATTGTAAGAAGCATTTAGAAGTCTGTTACGTGTACCGAGAAGAAAAACTTCCAAAAACATGACATTATAAAATTTGTATTTTGTGTGTGTGAAATCTGTTTTCAATGAAGATATATAGCAAAGAGACTAACACCCCCCAAAAAACGTATATGAATTTTATGCTGTAATTTATTTCATAAATTCTTACTCATATCATCTCACAAATAGAATATTTTTGATTATTTTTTTTAACATGTTATTGTATTATTGCACGATTTTAATATTTTATTTCTGATGGATAAATAAACTTGGTAGAGATAGATATCGCTTCAGAATTAGATCCAATTTTAACCATTTTCATTGAGTGTAATCTAATGACACTATTCTGGCATTCAATGACACTGAAGACATTAAATGATTGGAAAGAATTATGTGATGCATGTATCATAATACACCAAATCTAGGAATTGGATATTTTAATATTCTAACATTATTGACACACGAATGAAATAATTTTCAATTAATTTTATTGTTAAAAACTCATTTACAAATTACCTATATCACGTGAAGAAGAATAAACAAAATCATAATAAAATAATAAAATGGTATTGTCTATCTAGTCCGTCAATATTACTCATACAATGACAATATCATTTTATTATGTAATTATAATTTGAACATCGTCTGTCAACACCTCACTGATAATCATTCTAAGAATAAACTAATTTCTTTAGGTCCTCCATGTGTATGCTGATATTGTCGTCTTAATAATAAGGGTTTTACGGTCACCGTACCTTGCATTTTCTTACAATATTTGGTATTTGTTACGAGATAATTTCTTTTTTATTTTCATGCCTTTTGTCGTGGTTCAGGCCATGAGGTCTGCTCTTCCACCTAACCGTTGGACACGCATATGGGAATTGAGAAGGAGAGATGTTGGGTTGCCAGGTAACGTACGGTACCGAACCGACATTTGTCTGGAGAAGGTGAGGGAAACCCCAGCTGAAAACCTCACCTAGTTCGGTCGAGCAGGGTTTGAACCCACATCCTACCGCTCAGCGAGATCGTGGAAACGAAGACGCTACCACTATACCATCGCTTTCTTTAGTGTCAACCTTCTTTTATGTTTTCCTCTTCACTAACACATAATGTAAATAAAGAAAATGATTAGTAGTCTACGTTTCCGACCACCCTTTGCCAGAAAGAGACAACTCTTCAACAGAAAGTTACCTTCTCTGAAATTCAAATCCAAAAAATTAATTACAAATTGATACTCTTCCAATCCAGGACTTAGGATTCTTATTGCACCATTGATTCTATAAGGTTAAGGAATATATTTGTTACCGGCAAAATAGGAATTCAGGCATCGTTTACAGTGCATAGGCAATGAGCAATGCCTGAAACCATAAGGTAAAGTAGGAAATAATTTTCTCCATCATTGAATAGCCATTGTTAACAATCTTCTTAACACCTTAACTCCTTTTCCCTTAACTCCTTTTCCCTATTCCTTAGGTGTCGGAGATGGGGATGATATGATGCCTCTTACTTTGATTTGGCGGGGGAATTTCTGGGGTGCCGAATGCCCTTCCTGCCGCACCTCCTCGGGGCGGGTGATTCATGAATGACATGGGGGTGAATAATGACGAGTAAATGTTGTGGTGGAATGATAGGCACGGGAAACGGGAGAACCCCGAGAAAACCTGCTGCGAACACCGCTTCGTCCACCACCTCGAATTCTACTTGGACGTGGTTTGAACCCGCGTCCCTAGAGGTAGAAGGCAAAGTTAGGCACTACGCCACGGGTCGCCCAAATAGCCTTTGTTAACTATGCCTAACGTATAATAGACGAAGTAAGTAAACAAGACCATATCACCTCTTATTCTGGACATCAACTGCCGAAGCGTAATATACAAGCTGTGATTATTAGAAACCCTAGCATTCTTAATGTTGATGAGTGGATTGTGAACCGTTTTTCTTGCAAGGGAGTATAAAAATATAGCTGAAACAGGTAATACAGAAAAATTAACAATATTTAAAATAATTGTCGTGTTGGTAAGATAAGGGAAATATTGTAGTACTGCTCATACTACAGAGGAAAAAACCTACATCCTTTTGTTTTAACCCATTATCATCAAAAAAGAAAAAAAAATGTTTCCCTACAGGCCCCAAAGATGGCCATGAGATTCACGGAGGGTAGAGCTCCGCGATTTCTAGACCTCGACAGGAGAAGGAGATTTCAGCATCTTCGACCGGTTTGACCTGGTACTCATTTTACAGTAGATTGAGTAGGCCTGAGTTGAGGTGTGATGAAGAATTCCTCACCACAACTGTGATCGAACTCCGACCATCCAGCTAGCAGTACAGCGAAATTACATAAAGTCTGATGATTTCAGAGTATCAACACCTGTCTCGTCAACAAGCCAGAATATCTCTTTCCCAATTCCGTTACCAAATAAATAGTTGGAACAGCAGTTTAAACGTCGCCATAAGAAATGAAATTCAATAAATAAATAAATAAATAAATTATTATTCCAACTATTCTAGAATTAATTTAATACACGTTTAAAAATATGTTTTGGAGATATTAAATATAAAATTTGTATTTTTAATAAATTATTTTCTTCTTGATTCCACGATCTTCAAGATATCCATTAATTGAATTGGGAATTGCATTATCGTAAATGTTATTAAATAAGCAGTAAAATGTAAAATCTCAATTAGGAGAGCTTTCAAAGCAATTCGAAAGTTTTTTACAGAACCGCTCAGGGCTGTTTTGTTTATAATTAAATACCCCTTTACCCTTACCAAAAAATAGTTGTATATTCCATAGGTGTTAAATGATTACAATAATATTTGATATTTTTTATCTCTAAGTTACTTCATATTGAATTACATCAAAATCTGAGATGCTCCGGTGAAAATGTATTTTAACTTTTTCGATTCGATATTGAATGACCGTAAGGTCATCTTTGCGATAAACTATATTTGTTGAATGTGTGAGAAAATATATCAAAGCAGTTATTTATTATTAGATTACAAAGATTATTTGTGAAAAAAATGATATTTTGCATGTTTGTTATTCAAGGATTCTTTGCGGCGAAACGTCCTTCTAATACTATTTGTAAGTTAAATAAACACCATTTAAGATAAAATATAAAGTCATGATAAAAACTGTGTTGTAGTTATCTTCCATGGTCAGCACAGTAACTAGAAAATTTTCGAACTACTTTCTTTAAAAGCATATGTTAGATGCGTACTTCATCCCTACGCTTTTCATAAATTTTCAATCGAATTGATTTTATGGGGCGGACTCGTCCACGGGTCTAATGGTTTCTTCCGCGCTTTCAATGAACATTAAATCGATGATTTTCGTATGCCTAACGACGTTACCAATGACTTCTCCATCATGAAGCAAATTTTCTGCAGTTGAAGGTCTGAATTCGTTCCATGATTTCTCGAGTACTTGTTCCGACGTACTAAAGAGAGAAAAAATTAAAATTATTTTGAATGATTAAGCTACTTTTTTGTTAATATTAATAATATCATTGTGTTGCGTACACTCCATATATCTTAAAAGATAAAGAATGAAGGAGGTGTGACGCAACTGATAGCGCCCTTCACCACTTATCAGCTGCTCATTTCTCTTTTGTTAGTTCACGAAGACGACAGCTCAATAGAAAGCGTTTTGTGTAATCCAATACGGTGAAACCTAATCGGCGACGGCAGTTCGTGCGAAGTCCAGTTCATGGGTAATTCCTAATAATACGCTCGTTTTACTCACTCACTTTAGAAGCGGTGTCTTTGCAGAGGGAAAAACCCCAGGTATGTCCGAGAAGAGAACGTTCATTGCGTTCGGAGAGCATTCGCTCGCGGTCCGCGCAGAGTTAGCAGAGAGCTGCTATAATTATGCTATAATCGACTGCGTAAAGAGTCATGAGGGGAAAATGTTGATTATAAAACTTCATCGGCCACAAATGGTACAAGCCCTTTCCGATGCTAATATTGCAAAGAAAATTCAGATCCGCGAGTCTCCAAAAAATCGACACATTCTTTCATTTCGAGGCTTTTGTGTATAGGGGTGAATCTATGTACCTTCCATACGAACGGTTAAGTTGCGCAAATTCGTGGTTAACAAATAATTATGAACGCAATTTGCCTTAGGTAAACTTTTACTATACCCTACCACAGGGTATAGTTTCTGGCCCTTTCTACTTTGAAGGGGCTACAGTTCACGGGCAATCCTATCTGAAAATATCACGAAATTGTTTATTCCTTCAACAAGGAGGAGAATTAAATTCATTTTCCAGCAAAGTGAAACGCCATTTCATTCACATTTAACTGTGCAGAAGTACATGAAAGCGAATACTACAGAAAGAATAGTTTGGATTCGAGTAAAGGGAATATAGCGAAAAGGTTCCATTTTTGGGATTCCAACTCTCCAAATTGATATTACTCACACAGAACTTATTACCAGAAACTAGTTTTTTGTGGTTAACTACCCTAAGGTATCTAGGTAACGATCCCTAAGTGGATAAAGTGATAGCTATTATACAAAGGGGTGTAAGGGACAATTTTCTAAAAAGTTGGGATTCAGAGGATTACAAATTGGGTTATTCCAACCGGCGGTAACCGGATCGTAAATTGGGATATCCCAAATTGGGAATACCTAGTTTCCCCGGTCCCGTCTCCCATTTTTACTTAACATAACATTATTAATCTGTTACCTAGCGGTGTGGTTAACCGTAATTTTTAGATATTTACGTACTCACCACGATTTAATTTTTACTTTAAAAATACTGGCATTTAGATTATATTCGGAATAAATCAGTGTAATGGCCTTTTCAGTAGAATTAAAATCATAATTTGGGAAATATTTAGTAATAATGTAAATACATAGTGATATAATCGGAACGGACTTAATAAAATTAATAATAATAATAATAAATTTATTGTCAAAAAAGCAGTACAAACTGCGTATGAACTCGTGGAGGACAATAAATTCACTTATTCTCCGGAAGCAAGCAAGGATCCATCCCATCTATTCCGATCAAGGGCCCTAAGGCAGAGGCGGATTCAAAAATTTAAGCAAACTCCTAGATAAGACAAAAAGTTAGCTACGTGTTATAATACTAATAGAATGTCAACACGTTTGTATTTTAACACAGAAATTTCTTTCACATTTACAAATTATTATCGATTAGATTATTCTGAATATAATGTTTATTAATCATAAGAATTGAAATAACACTAAATTCAAGATTTATTATTTCCATAGACGCGCACCTAGACCTAGCCGAAAAACCTAGAGAACCTGTATAAAAAATCCGCGAAGGAAAACCGGAGAAAAAAACAGGCAGATGGGGCTACAGAATTAATATACACAACCGTGCTAAAGTTGAAGACACATAAAACTAAATTACTACGACTCGTAAGACACTACACAATCATGCAAAAAAATAGTTTTAAAAAATGTTATAAGGTATTTTAAAAGTACTATAGCACTGGCGTGACAAAGTACAAGACGGATTTAACTTTTATTAAAATCGATAAATTCTTTTACATTGTAGAAGCACTGGCGCAGGAGATAGCTTTTAACTGCGGATTTGAAGACGTTCAATTTCATAATATCTTTTATATTCTTGGGGACGGAGTCATAAAGAACGACTGCCAAATGATATGGTCCTTTTTGGCAAAGAGTGGTTGACACTAGGACGATGAATATTATTCCTCCTGCGAGTATTGTGATCGTGAACGGAACAGTTATAAATGCAGGGACGTATTATGTTATTTAATTCCTTAAATAAAGGTTTACAAGAGTTTTGGGGGGTGAGATTTCCAAGTTATCCGAACAATCCTCTTTTGAATTCTGAAAGTTTGGACGCTCTGACCGGAATTGCCACTGCAGATAATGCCGTAACGTAAATGAGAGAAAACGTTTGCAAAGTATACACAACGGGAAATACGTGGACTAACTACATTAACTAAGATTTGAAGTGCATAACACAATTTGCTTAATTGGGAATGAAGATTGCTACGTGATATATGCATTTGAGGTTGTATTGAATATGGAGACCTAAGAATTTTGTATTCGTTGCAGTTTTTAATTGTGTTCCGTTTAAAGAAAGAGAAACCTGTGGTAAAGTGATACTATTGTGAAATGACATAGGCACTGTTTTGTCAATGTTTAAAATACTACGATTTGCATAGAACCAAGCCCAGAGGTTAGGCACAACTTTTTGATCGTTGGCGTGTTCACATAGTAAATTAGTGTCATCAGCAAAAAAGAACCATTTTGCAATCTGATGTGGAGAGTGAAATGTCGTTTACATACAATGAAAAGAGTATAGGACCGAGAATTGAATCTTGGGGAACTCCGCATGTTTCTGAAAGACAATGCTGAAGTACTTTACTTTTAGTATAGGATTTTTCGACCTGTTGATGTCTATCTTTTGAATAAGAAGTTAGCCATTGATGTTGATGTCTACACATGTATAAAGAATGCAATTTTGGAAGAAGAATTTCGTGATCGATGACATCAAATGCTTTGGATAAATCAAGAGAAGCACCCTCAAGATTTTCTCGTCGGTCGAGAGATGTTGTAATATCATTTAAGAAATAAAATATGGCGCTTGTAGTGGAAAATGATTTCCGAAAGCCGTTTTGATCGTCAGAGAGAATTTTATTTTTTGATTAAAAATCTAGAAGACACTAATAGAAAAACGTTTCTGGAATTTTTGAGAAATTGGGTAGTAGAGATATTGGTCGATAATTTCCAACATTGAGTTTGTTGTGTAAATGTTTCGCTTTGGCTCTCTTAAATATGTTAGGAAACACCCCTTCCGATAAAGAACTATTAAAATATTTATGTGTGGATTTAATACAACGTGGGGCGAAAATTTAACAATTAACTCGGGTATATCATATATGCCTGTTGGAAATTGGTTTTTCTATGAGCTGATGATTCTCATGATTTCACTGTCGTCAGTTTCGGAAGTGAACATAGAATGGGTACGTGGGTGGATATAATTGGAGGGCATTGATTGAGTTCGTTATTTTACCTACTTCTGAGAAGTAAGAATTAAACAAATTTGCGATGTCCTGTGGATTTGATATGATTTTGCCATGGTTTCGTAGAGAAATATTTTCTTCGCGGTATTCAGAAGATGACGTATAATTTTTAACAATATTCCATATGGCTTTTGTCCGGTTGTTCGATTTTTGTACCTGCCTGTCGTTTGCCATGACTTTAGCTACATAGACTTCTTTTCACTTAACAGTCTTATATTTACGAAAATAATCATGGAATTCGGGTGGTTGGTTATAGCGTTTTGAAAGATAATATAAACGGCGTTTGTTTTTTGAAGAAATTCTTATCCCTTCGATGATCCATCCATTGTATTTCTTTGTGTTAATTAACTTTCGTTTTATGGGAAAGCTAGAGTTGTAATGTTTGAGGAATATTGAGATAAATACATTGAATTTGTCGG
The DNA here is from genome assembly GCA_002313205.1 of Laupala kohalensis. Classification (NCBI taxonomy): domain Eukaryota; kingdom Metazoa; phylum Arthropoda; class Insecta; order Orthoptera; family Trigonidiidae; genus Laupala; species Laupala kohalensis. The sequence goes on from NNCF01128615.1 coordinate 26,722, forward strand.
CGATGTTTTGGCAATTGTAAACATCTTTCCATGTTTCTTCACGCAAATAATTTATAAATATGGATTGGTTTGTGTCATTAAACTCTCTTGAAAACTTGTAAATAATTTTAAGTGGTTTTAATTTATTATTAATAGTCAATACTTGAGCAAGGTGATCACTGTATCCGGCGATAAACACTTCAGAGAGATACGAGATTCCATTGTTGACTATAATTTGATCCAGCAATGTTTGAGATGAACCGGAGAGGCGAGTGGGGTCGTTTATCGAAGTAATAAGGTTGAAGGAGTCGATAAGGTTCTTGAATCGATTAATTGATGAACGTGCAGTGTCTGATGTACTCAGCAAATCAATGTTGAAATCGCCGCATATAAATATAGATTCAGTAGATTTACGTCTAATATGTTTTAAAATAATTTCGTAGTTCCGAAAAAATATGTCAACGTCTGATTGAGGAGGTCCTTATACATAAAACAATAATACTGGTTCCGGTCCGATTAACTGCAGAAAATTCGAACATGCTATCAAAGCAGAAGTTCTCGTAGTCTGACAATTGAGAAGATAAAATATCGTCACGAACGTGGATACACGTACCTCCGTGGGGATTTTTTCCTTTAAAATTTTGCCGACAGTAAGAACTTGCTAAATAATAATTAGAAATAGAATATTGTTAATTGAAAGCGAATGTTCTGTGAGGCATAGCAAATCGAATGGATTTTTGTTTACCAGAATTTCAATGTCTGTCAATTTGTTTGAAAGGGATTGGACATTATGATGAAATATAATTATTTTATTTTCGCGAAGAGTTTGTGATACTCGAGAAATGGAATCGAAGTTAGATTGTGGAGGGGAATATGAAGCTTCTAGTCGCGTATCAAGTCCGCACACTGCACGCGTACGCGATTGTCACCTTCGAGTACCACATCGTACTCTTGAGCGAGAGTGTAACTGTGTATGCGGCCGGGAGGAGATATGGATGTAGGAATAAATGAGGACGTGGGAGATGAGGAAGCAGTATGTAAAAGAACGGGGACAGGGGAAGAAATGGGTGTGGAGATAGGAGAAGAGATGGGTGGTGGAGGAGGAGGAGGTGATGAGGTAGGTGCAGGAGGAGGTGTAGGAGTGGGTAATGGGGCAGGTGGATGGTGTAAGGTCAGATGTGGAGCTAGGAGAGAACCGAAGTGGTGTTTCCCAGACGGTCTCAGATGTAAATCCTGCTGGGTAAAATCCTTGGCAGTCAGGAGTAGGAGTGGTTGCAAATAAAAAAGAAGTGATTTTTGTGTCTGCCAGGTGATGTTCTAGGGAGATGTCTCATAATAAAATTAAAGACTTACTACATAACACATAAAGTATCAAATACCAATTACATGAGGGAGCAAATGTCACACCCGTAAGTATTATTGAGGTACATTGCGTAAGTTCTCTTACTGAATAATATTATTCTATTTCATCAATCGCTCCGAACGATTAGTGGGTAATTTTGGGAAAAGCAATAAATAATATCAAAATTCCTACCAGTTTATAAAGCACCATCCAGTTGATTGAAATTGCAATGTAATACCGTGAAATGAATCGTTATTGTCTGCACTTTTGACTGGTTAATTCCACTGTATATTCCTCTGGAACGCCAGGTGGTTCAAATGAGGATTCTGGTGAATTGCTCTGATAACAGCTTTTTGATAAAACGGCTGTGGCGTCAGCCAAACATAGCCGATCGTCACAAACCTGTCGGCTGACCCTCGAAACCCCAAAATGGCTCTATTTAACAGATCAGCAGCAAGATAGATAGCTGCATTGGTGTTGAAGGTACAAAGGTGTCCCAAATTAGGAGCCTCTTCCCTAAAGTTCGAGTTTCTTAAGGAGTCGAACATTTATGAAGATATTTTCTATTGGAAAACATTTCGTTATTTACTCTTTTTAGTATCCTAATTTACATCATCTTTCGAAGTTGTGAGATTCTTTTCGTAATCATTCTTCACTTTTAATGATGTGCTAAGGTGTGTACTTTATTTGATCTTAATACATAAGTTTTTTTGTATTGTTGATTGAAGGACTCTGAAATATTTAGGGACACATATTACATTGAAGTATTTTTTATTTTGAGTAGATTCACAGTTATATCAAAATAGCTTCGTAATTATCAAAAAAAAACCCTGATACGATCGAAACCGATCATTTTTGCTATAATTAATATCTTCTGATGAAGTCAACGCTCAAACAAACAATAAACATTTTCTTCAGAATTCACCCGAAGTGAGATAGATCTTTCAATTAGTTACTTTCCTATCGCCCTTACAGAGTTTTTAATATTTACAGAAACTTTTGAGGAAACTTTCTAACTTGATATTGAGTGCTTCACTCAGCACGTGCAACAATTTATTGCATAATATTGCATTATTTTTAAGTATTTACTATATTCTTACTTTCTTGGGGCAGAATGGGGGGGGGGTAAGAAGAATAGATAGGTATAGAGGAGTTAATGATATTTTCTAAATCACAAATTTTTTTATAATGGGGATTTGCGTATATCTTTGGGAAATCGAAATTTAATTCTGTTTAGACATAGCTGATATTTGTGATTTTGTGGAAGTATTCTCCCCATTAATCAATACCACTTTGTACAGCTCTCCTATTTCTAATTCACTTACGAAAGTAGTATAGTAAAATTTTCTGTTGTTCGATGTTGAACCATATTTATGTAATAGGGAGAAAATAATTCAATTCATTGCACTTATAGGACAATACTGTCAGATCTCATTTCTTGTAGAGTATGCTATCAAATAATACTTCTCACACTTCTTCACTTTCATATACTATATTCTCCTCACACAGTTAAAACGATTATTTTCCTATACTGCTCTTTCAAATCGCACTTTTTCATTTACGAACAACTGACGATATTTAGAATTTAATAATACTTCTTTCCCTAGTTGCCTGGTCCGAATAACTTTCCGCTAATGCATACTAATATATAAATACGTAACGCGAAAGTATGTCTGATTGTTTGCACCTGATCACGACTAAACCACAGAACCGATCATGATGAAATTTGGCAAGAAGATGGCTTAGATGTCCAGGTTGAACATAGACTATTTTCTAATGTGTGATTAGGAAGAAAAAATGGTTTTAGACAATAAATGTCGATAAAATCAGAAAAAAGAGTTATGTTTGCCTACGCTACTGAAACGGTTAGAAATACTTCTTCTCTGTATGAAATTCTTGATGATGTTATATTATCATTTTTACTACAATCTTTTTTGACATTATCCATCGTCTTTACTGGTTTAAATCTTCACAACAGGTGTATTTCTGTTTTGCAACGTTTCGGACCTTCTGTCAACGTCCGTCATCAGGAGTCCGGCAGCACCGGTATACGAACCAGGGTACCTTGGATCTTAAGGCGAGAACGTCACCATTGGGCAACTGCGACCCATTTATAAGTTTCCAACAGTTCCTTCAATATGGGAGTCCGCTTATTTTTCTACTCCTCCTTAATTATGTTTTATTTTTGGGGGGTTTCTTGCAACATTTCTGTAATAATTGCACAAAGACTTGCTTTAATTTAGGTTAAAACCTCGTATGTATGTTGGTATTAGGTCTGTCATTTTTAATTTAAGTTAAAACCTCGTATGTATGTTGGTATGTCCTCAGTCTGTCATTTTTCCCTCTTTTCTCAGTATTTTCTATTTTTTCAATAACTTTTTCTTTTGGTATAAAATCTTTGGTTTATATGCACAGATACAAAATCCAAGAAAGCTTCACAAAAAAGCAAACGCCTTATTTTTATTTTTTAAATAGTTTAATCCTGGTCTGATTTATTTCAATTTATGCACAGATCAGTCAACCCAAAATTACAATATTTTTCCAATTTCGATCAGCCATAACTCAAAAAAGGCAACTGATAAAAACATTAATATTGCAATATAAAACGCCAAAAAGACTTTGGGTAATGTGGATCAAGAGCCTTCATTCTACAGAAGAGGCTCAAAACCTAAATTTCGGGATGCGTGGTGGTGGTGGGGTAGAGGGTTGGACTTCCGAAGAATTCGCAGGATGCATTGAAATGTAACATGTTTGGCAATAAACTCATGTATATAAATACTTTTATTCATTCCAGTGATGTAAAATTATTTACGCTTATTTCGTTGTACATATAATTCTAAATCGGTGCTAATATGTAGAGAAGTTCGTCAACAAAGACGCAAGTTAATTCTCCCAGACTGAATTCGCAAATTAATAGTTCCCAAAGCATTATTTTACGTTTACAGCCCATATTTTCTTTAGCAAAACCATATTTAATAGAGAAAAAAAGGGAAAAGAAAACAATGTAAAATATATTCTTATATGAAATTTATCGCTTCATGTTGAGCTGTAAGAACAGGAGCCTGGAAAGGTAATGTTTACGTTAGACAAGTGGTAGGACTAATAGACATTTATTTAAACAACTTTGCAAGTTTAGGTAGAAGAGAGGTAGCTTTATTTCATTACATTGTGTTGTGTTGGTTCGGAAGAATTAGTAATATTAGAATAGTAGTAATATTACTAAAATTAAAATAACACTCAAAAATATATTATAATGTAGTAAATTGTACCCTTTTAGTACAGCATGCGTAGTAAATATATAAAATGTCTATCACATTTCTTTGTTAATTTCCAAACCTCTGAAGTTCATGACGACAATCAGACAGAAATAAATAAAAAGGAAAATAATCAACAAAACTTGAGTTAATAAAAAAATTGAAACCCATGATGTATTGTATTACTAAAAAGCGAGAAATTGCTTCATTTTCTCTGTACTTAAATCATAAACTTCATTATTCACGTCGCGCATACCAAAATACGAAAGAATATATAATTAAACCAATTAGGAAAATGAAATCCACTATTACATCGATTTTTGTGTCGTTTTCTGTTACTAATGTTTTCACTCCTTTTATTTGGGATACAGTAAGAACTGCAATCATCCGGATCACCAATTATTCGAATCGGTGGGAGAAAAAAATTACAGATTTACAGGAGATTTACAGATATACAGATTTGTGAGCAAGGTATATTATTTTTACTGTACTAACCCAACTGTAACCTCTACTAACTCGTTATTTACATAAATTGTTTTTAATCGTATGTTTTTTCCACGACAATACGATATTTCATAGTAATTTTTGTTTTAAAAATAACATTTATTTGGGAGAAATCTGTTATCCGGATATTTGACTAGCGGGACCAGGTCTCCATTGATCCGGATAATTGTGGTTCTATAATACTTCAGTTTTTGAATAAGGAAATTTAAAGTATTTAATGAAGAATGGCAGTGTACGTAGAGAGCAAAATCCCACCGGCGCATAGAGAAAGTCCTCGTTGGGAGCCGAAGCGGCGCATTGTCCTGCGCCCCCAGGTTTCCTCAACAGCAACTCGTCCTCCGATGAGAGACCCGCTCGAAGATCACGACACAGGTTGGCTGCCGGGTCGTAAGCCTGGTCCAAGTCGGTGCATTGTGGCGCCGACACGCAGCGCTGCTTGTCATTCGACCAGAAAGGACGCACTCCGCCGTACTTCATTCGGCAGTCCACAGGAGCGCAACTTTGCAGCGGATCCAGATCCGTCGAGTGACACTCACTCACATCCTCAAGCACGTAAAGTCCTAAACAAATTCAACATCTATTCTTTAAACTCTTCACACATTGAGACACATACTAAAATGCACTTTCTGACTTTTGTTATATACATGATATTTGCTTTATACGTGGGTTTCTCTCTCAACATATTCAATTTAAAGGGATTCTTGATGAGAGATATTGACAACCAATAACTTTTCAATAACACTCATTATTTCGTCTTTAAACATGTTATTTCACAAAATGGACCATAAAACCCAGCCTCTTGCCAAAAAAATTTACATTCGCTTAAAAGTAAAATAAAATAAAGTAAAATTCTTTTTAAACCCATTTCCTTTTAAATGAAAAGTATTAATGTACCCAAAGGGGAAAACCTAATTATCTCACAGCAAATCCAATAACAAAATAATTATGTTCAACGATAAGGAAAGTTGTAACAAAATATTACTGCGAAGAAAAAGAATGGGCGCCTCTGTTTCTAATTCATTTTTGAGGTCAGCGCCCAGCATTTTAACAGGTGTATGTTTTTAAAACTTATTAGAAAAAATTATTTTAAGGTTTTTAACGTTGTTTTGATTTTAATAAAACGGTTGTATTAAAAAAATTTACTCCATATTATTACAACAAAATTCATACGAAAAACAAACCTTTCATAATTAACGTGTTTACTATTCTTTTCAATTTTGCCTTTGTCCTGAGACCTATTACTACGCCAATTTCATCTTTCGATTATCACTGCAACCATCTGTATATTTATGATATGAGTCAGTCAGTGTCGAATTCACTGAAGATTGACTTCGTTTAATTCGTTTGCAAAGATAAATATTAATGTAGGAGAAAGTGTTTACCTAAGACACGACCTTGTTAAGGAAAGTAACTTCCAAGAATTATGTACATAGCATGAATTCTACAGAACACTCCAGAACACCACGTAAAAAAATGTAAGGATGAAAGAGCGCATTAAGAGAAACACAAAATCATATAGGTACACATGTCCGTAAATTCATCCCGAAGGAGATATAATACAGTAAAAACGACTATGCACTTGCGATTTTCAGTCGAGCAATTATTTAGTCGTGTGAATAGAACACACAGCATTTAATTAGATTCCACGCATATGCGACTAGAAAATTACAGTAACTAAAAGATGCCACAGGGCCTACTTTTCCGGCGACGCGACAGTCGCGAGTAGAAAGAAGATATTACGTAGCAAAACGAGGAATATAAGATAATGTTTTGATTATTTGGGTACTCTTTATCATTCCTAAGCTGAACAACATACTTCACAATACTAGATAAATCAATATGTACGGACATTTCACACGATATTGTATTTTACAAATTGTCTTTTAACTTAATGTTGGAGGTGATATTACAATAAAGTTTAACTCCTTGCCTGAAATTTTCTTCATTGGATATACAACTATCGGAAAAGTGTCTTACTGTAGGAAGGCAACGTAATATTTGGTGCAAGAATTCGAGTCCAGACAGGAACAATTCATTGAACACTACCTCTACATAGTTGCTTACTCAAATAGCTCTACTTTCTTTCTTTGGCTCAGCAGCAATTCATCGAATCTTTATCGGTATGAGGTGTTTTGCGGGTAGCGTTCATGCGATTCAGAATTAGAATAAATAACTCGTCAAAATAAAAGATAGCAATTTATAAGGACGTTATGTTGTATATGTAACTGGCTAGTACCCGCTGCTATATTAGCGTAAAAGTATGATTTGTTTTTACAACTATCATAACTAATTCACCATTGATGTATGAAAGAAAACTCAAAACTGAATTTCGAAAAATCCCTTGCTTCTGAACCCACCTTAGAAAACGAGTGTGCCGAATTTCGAAGCGCATCGATCAACGACTGGCACAATTAAAATTATAAGAAATAAAAAAATCTGGTTCAAATGTCAAAAAAATCGATCCGTAGTGCACTTGGATCCAAAATGAAGAAGGTCAATACCAAATTATTTATCATTCAATAAATATTATCTAAATCGACCTTCGACAAAATTCTTTGTGGTATATCTAGTCCCACCTCGGAGAACGCGCATGCCAAATAAAGAAGATCTAGGACTTTTCGTAGTTTTTCGTGAAATAAAATCTAAAATGAAAAAATCTCACCGCAGTGCTCTTGGGCTTACTCTGAAAAACGAATTGCAAATATTTGAAGCTTTTGGCTCATTCATCTTTGCGCTATACGGAGGACACGCAGATGCAGACGCTCATTTTGTATAGATGATACACGCATGTTTATAAGAATTAATTTCATAGGACAGTGAATGGTGGGTAAGTAAGAACTAGCCGAAATATGTATTTTCTTTATAATTCGCGCGACAAGATTTTTCAAGACAAATAATTCAACATAAAATATTAAATCATTTTCAGCGATAAAGATAGTAAGTACGTTTTATTAGGATCTACTAATGTGGAATATGTATGTTGCTATTAGCATATGGAATTACATTACGTTTATAAAAACGTTAAATTATTTTATTCGTTTTAGTATTTCATGGCTTAAATAAAAGCTTGTTTTTAAAATGGTTTCTTATTTATTATTTTGTTGTTTGGTTGGTTGGTTTTTTTTTTGTTTGTTTTTTTTGTAAATGCAACGAATTTAATCTTACACACTTATAAATTATTTGAAATTCTTAAAAAATTTCAAGTGAGCCAAAGGAAGAAGTAAATCATAAAAAACATTTTTGGACCACCGAAGTGCAAGTTTGTTTAAAAGAAGAGTCAGTTACTCAGAACATTTATCAACTCTGTCTGAAAATGCCATATACTATCTGAACTCCAAGTCCGGTTAGATTCAAATAGGACCAGTGATTTTCAAAATATTTTAATTCAAACATGTAGTTCTATCTTTTTGACGCGTACATTTTGTCTTATCTCGCGTCAATGGTTACAATGTTCACATAGATTATGAAAATGAGACAAGTGAGAGATAACATGCTATTTTCCACTCTTGGAAATCATTAAAAAGAAAGGTGTAAAAGTAATGGTCGTTACAATTTCTGTTTCCTACAAATGGCTCATGTTGGTATAGAAGTGAATGAGATGATAGATCTATCGATTAAAATACAATGAGGAGGAGAACGAAGTATTTACCTTCCAGTTGTGGTGGTACGCTGTTCGTGCGCACGACAGTATCGAAGGTGACACGATGGTTGAGGGCTTTCGTCTCCCCACCTTCGTTGCCATACCACAGCTCAACTTCGCAGTGGCCACGTCGCCCCAGAGGCACCTGCAACACCACGCACTTTCAAAACTCCAATTCCTCCTCCCTCATACACGAACTACACAAAAAAATACACGAATCTAGCGTAATTTGCATTTTATTTTCTATTGGAGAATAAAAATTATCGCTGCTTTGAGGACTCTTAATGACCTAATTGTTGGCGAGTCCTAAAGCTCCAATAATATTAATAATATAATACCCATTCGACGTGGTATTTTCCAGGGCGATACATTCAGTCCAATTTGGTTTTGCCTCGCACAACCCGTTGTCGAAGATGTTGAATGAATCGGGTTTGGGATTTAAACTTCTCGATTGAAACAAAAGGATTCATACCATTAGCCACTTGTTTTATATGGATAACTTACCATTATTTACTAAAGATAAACTAAGTAGACTTCTGGAGATCACTGCACAATTTAGTAAATATATACAAACGAATTTTGGATCCGACAAATGTGCAATGTTGAATGTTAAAAGAGGTAAAACTGAAGAATTATCAGTCCCATTAAAAGTACAAGCAAACTCCTGAGAAATAGAAGCATAACAGTTGTAAATGTCTGGGTTTCAACCAAAGTCTACTAATAAACAACAAGTACAGTAAGCAACAACTGGAATGATTATTTAGGAAACGTCTCAACAAAATTCTGGAGACAGAATTAATTTCAAAAAAACAAAATTAAAGCAACTAATTATTGGTGCATTCCAGTTGACATATTCATTTGCGATAGTTCATTGGTCACAAACAGGTTGAAAATTTAAACAGGATGGTTCGTACAACTCTTACAAAATATAGAATGCACTACCCTAAAGCCGCAATTGAACGCCTTTACATTCCTAGGAAAGCAGGTGATCGTGATTTGTTGGACCTGAAAGTGTTGTGTAATCGTCAAGTAACGGACTCAAGAAGTACTTTTCTGCAAAATCTGAAATGTCTCCACTACACAAAGCAGTAGTATCGAGTGACAAAGGTTACACCCCAATGAACCTCAGTAACAGTGAAAACTATCCTACTATCACCACATTCAAGGACAGGTTGAAGGCGTGGAAGACCAAACCTCTCCATGGCGGATATCACCATGCTCTTGAAAAATGCCGATCACGATGCCTCAGTGCAATGGCTCAGAAATGGATCTCTATTTGAAGAGACAGAGGGATTCATATAAGCAATCCAGAATCAAGTCATCGCAACCAACAACTATAAAAAGTACATGGAAAAGCAAGATATTAACGAGAAATGTAGAATGTCACCTATCATCAGAAACAATAGATCATATTGTTATAGATCATATTTATTAATAGATCATATGTACAAATTTAGCTAACACACAGTATTTGCACCGGCATAACCTGACTGCTAACATTATACACCAATCTATTGCAACAAGATTCGGAATTTTTAACAGAAGAAGCTGAAATTATCACTCCCTATTATGAATACCAAGCAAGACCTACAATAGAAAACAAAGATTTTAAACTATATTATGACCTACTGATACACACAGATAAAACAGTCCCAGTTAATAGACCAGAAATTTACTACATAGTATTAGGGAGCATAATTGGTGTTATCCATCCAGCAGATTATAAAATTGACAAAGCAAAAATGGATAAGATTTCAAAATGCATCCCACTTTCAATAGAACATAAAGACATTTATAAACTCAAAACAGCAGAAATGCTACCAATCATTGTTATAGCAAATGGCCTCATAAATATGAACCTGAAAAACAATTTGGAAAAACTAAATTTGCATCCCAAAAATCTATCTTAGAAACTTGCCGTATTGTTCGCACCGTGCTTAAATTACCAAGCCAGGAATGAAGCATACTAGATAGCCCCTCAAGCCTTTTTTAAAACCGGGTGAGTAATCCCCGAGAAGAAATTGTATTATAATAATAATAATAATAATTCTCTGAAGACCTATACTGAACGTAATAACATGCAAAGAAGAAATTTTTGGTCTCTAAAAGAATAGAAAGAAATAATGTGGTGCTACTCGAAGGCAACGCTTCCGAGAAAAGTGTTTACGAACAATGGAGACAACGTAATCGGAATTAAGACCCAATATGGAACCCAGAAAACATGCAAATCAAAGACGCTTTATTGTAAACAACAGTAAGTTAAGTTAATCGAAAACTAAAAGAGATCAAAATCATGGCAACAAATGAATTTTCGAGAACATCGTATTTGACAAAGAAAATAGAAACAGAAGAACTAATGGACAAAAATATTGGCATAGATTATGTAGATGATGTTTCATATGAAACATTAAAAAGAGACCTGATTCAGGAAATATAGAGAGTGAAATTGATGACCCGACAAAAGAAATACATGAAGAAAACTGACTAAAACAAAGAAAGTCAAGGACCTGTTAGAACAGGTAAACAAAACTCTAGGAGAAACATTTTCATCTGATGAAGAAATGGACATGATCACCATTCATCCAATACTGTATGGACGTGCAAATTACCTCAATAATTAAATCAAGTAATGTATGGATGTGCAAATTATATCAATAAGTGCATATTCCCCAATAAAATCAGAGAACACAATGTTAATAAGAAAAATATTTTGAGAGAACCAACATGGGTGTTCAGAATACAAGACAAGATAGCAAATCACGGAGTGATCTAGCCAATCTGACTGAAGCCAGAGATAACAGAAAGATCTATGGGTAAAAACTATGGAGCAAAATTCTTCTTCTCAAAAGAAAGTATAGACTACAATCCAATTTAGATGTGGAACGCCAGAAGGAAATTTTCAAAAAAAAAATCGAGCATTCACGCAAAGAATCAGAAGTTACAAAAAAGAGTAAAATTTCGAACTCAGAACACCATATTTGAAACGGAAAACAAAAGATTTTACCGATAATTAATGAACAAAAAGAATAAATTAAGAGAAATTCCAAGTATGGAGGAATCTGAAAATTACTAGTCCACTCTGTGGTCGTCGGACAAACAGTATAATGGCGATACACAATGGATGCTAAAGGAAGAATAAAAATGTCACCATTTAAATTAGTTAAATGTAGATAAAGGAACATTTACAAACACCTTTGTCAAAGTGGCAAATTGGAAAGCCACAGGAGTAGATAAAATACAATGATTTTGGATTAAAAGACTAACTGTACTACAACACCACTTCCTGGAAACAATAAACAGAATTTTAAATGGCACTGAATCTATCCCCGAGTGAATGACAGAGAGATAAACGTACCTAATTCCCAAAAGCAAATCCACTAACAACCCTAGGAATTAGACCCATAACATATTTGTCAACCACGTACAAACTGATTTCATCAATTGTAGCACTTTTAATGTTTCAACACTTCGCTGAAAACGAAATAATACCCTAGGAACAAAAAGGATGCAGAACGAGAATATTTGCATGTAAAGAGATTTTACTATCAGACAAAACCATTCTGCGGGACCACCATGGTGCATGCTTTTGGTCTCGAATTCCAATAACGCACATCAAGAAAATCAACTAATACCCATTAAATAAGGAATATTCCAAGGTGATTCATTGTCTCCCTTTTGTTTTGTATGTGTCTCTTCCCTTTATCTAGAATTTTGTCACAAAAACATGGGTGGGGGGGGGGCGGTCCAACTTCTAAAGAAAAACAAGAGCATAACCCATTTTTTTACATGATCTCAAGATATTTTCCAAAAATGAAGATGAACTACTGGGCATGCTTAAAACAGAGAAAGAATGCAGCGGTGATTTGGAATTGAGAAATATGCAAAAGATGAGCAAAAGAAAGGCAAGGTAGAAAGAGCAAAAAGCTTGGAAATTGATCAAGAAACCACCATCACGGAAATAGAACCATATGAAGCTATAAATATTTAAGAATTGAAGAGAATAATATACATGTGATGAAAATATGAAAGATAAAATTACTAAAGAATACATTAGGATGTTCAGAATTATTTTGGGAACAGAATTAAAGAGCAAAAACAAGATTTTGGCATTAGGAAGCTTGGCAGTACCTGTACTGGAGTACAGTTTTGGCATAGTTGGATGGACGAAGGGGGAAATCAGGGTGTTAGATCAAAAACAAGGAAGATGCTAACAGCTAATGGAATACTCCACCCGAAATCAGATTTAGACAGAATGTATGTACATCGCAAAGAAGGAGGAAGGGGCTGAAAGCAAATCTATGCATCATATCACAACTCCATTCAAAATATGTCAAAGTATGTAGTAGAAAATAAAGATAATCCACTAATTATTCAAGTGCTACAAATCCAAAGAGAGGTTGGAGGATTAATCCAAAATGCCAAGAGAAATATGCATGAATTACAAAATAGTCAAGTAGAGAAAATCTCCCTGAATACAGATGAACAAATGGTTAAAGCAGATATGAATAAACTTTTCAAGAAAACCTGGAAAAGAAGCTACATGAACAATATCTAAAAAGAATAAATGAACCAAATGTAGATACGAAAGGAACTCATGGATGGCTGAGACGAGGGAACTTGAAACCAGAGACCGAAATACTGATCATTGCAGAGCAAGACCAAGCTCTTAGAACCAGGCATTATAAGAAATGTAGATTATGCCAAACTCACTTAGAAATTGACCATATAGTTTCTGGATACCCTCAGCTAGCAAAGCATGAATACATAAAGAGAGATGACAAAGTTTGTAATTACATTCATTCACAGGAAGAAAGTGCATCTAATCCTTTAGAGAGCGGATAGCAATCTGGAATTAGAAATTTGAACCAGCTAGAACACCTTTAGAACTGTGAAGAGAACATCACTACATCAAAATAATAATAAAAGAGATAATATAATAATAAAGGGTTAAGGGACCGGGAGAGGTAGCACCTCTCACAATAGGACATTCGCTCCCATTGACACTAGACCTCACCACGCCCAGGGGTAAGTGAAGCGCAATACAGATGTAAGGCGTCAACTAGTCTCTTCTTGTCCAGGACCGTCCGTGCGTGGTGAAGAAGCACATCCTAGGTGAGGGTAGCCCTGCTTTCACATAACACGGCGGATCTAGAGCAGTGAAGCTCAACAATAAATCCCCAATCTGCAGGTGGGACAACCATGTCGAGCAGATGTATAGCGAAATCTTAAATGGTGAACTGCAAGGAGAGGTGACCCTTGCTTTCAAGTTGCCTTACTCCCGCATGCGGGACTCAGCGAGAGTCGACCTTGAACTCTCGAGCTACTCGTGGGAACACGATGAAAAAATTGCATAGAAAAATCACAGAACACTCGTAACGTTTACTCAGGGGACTGAGGACGAGTCGGACAGCGCTGACCCAGGCTGAGCCCGACTGCAATAACACAACTGGGAACAATAGATTACCATCCCCAGCAGCCCCAAAACAATAGACTACCATCGCAAGTACCTTTGCTACAGCGACCACGCTGACAGGAAGACCTCGACAGCGCATGAAATGGACACCTCAAATGAACATATTCATAATACTACTACGAAATAACGAACCTTGAGGAAGACAAGACAATGTACAGGCAAATTTACATTCACACTTCATACATGGTTTCCCCACATTAACATATATCGCAGGTCAACGTCTTGCTAACATGATAATAGCAATAATACGTAACATATCCAGATATCATGAGAATTAAACATGAAATAAAGAATAAATTTTATTGTAAAAAAAAGCAGTTGCAAACTGCGTATGGCGCGTATGGCCACATGGGGAGCAATGAACGAAATTACTCTCCAGAAACAAGTAAGGGACCATCCCATCAATTCCGATTAAGGGTCCATGGGCAGTGGCGGATTTAATATTTACAAAAGAAATTATTTAATAAATACCTACGGTTATCCATTTATTATTCAAAATAAATTGTAGATATTAGTGAAGTAAAAATTCGAGATTAATAAAACAAAAATATTAATGACATTCCCGCCCTAGGAAAACCTACTAGGAAAACCGCCACTACCTGGAGGTAAACCGGAGTAAAACCCGGGCCAAGATGGGACTACAGAGACAATGTACACAACGGTGCCTGTCTCTGTAGTCCCATCGTTGCGTACATTTGGAAATAAACTATTAATAAACAAAGGGAGCAAAATCAACATGCATGAAAAAGGAATTTAATCAATATCTCCAGAGTACAGTAACAATGGCGTGATAAAGTATAAGAGATATTAACATCACTTACATCATCCGAAGTCATGTGGAAAACAATATTTATTAGGAAATTGAAACTCTCAATAACTTCATTTATTAAAATCTGTAAATTCTTTCATATTATAGAAACCATAGCACGTTAAAAAGCTTTTAACCGCGGATTTAAAGAGATTCAATTTATTTATATATTTTAGATTTTTGGGAAAGGAATTATACAAAATTATTCCGAGCCTCTTTGGCAAAGAGTTGTTGACACGCAATGATGAATATTAGCCTTATTACGAGTGTTGTGTTCATGAACTAGACTATTTCTTCTAAAACAGGGGTAGGATTTTAATAGTTCTGTCTTAACGAACACGACTACTGTATAAATGTGTATGCAAGGGAGAGGGAGAATACTTAATTCTCTAAATAAAGGTTTTAATGAATTTCGGGGGTGAGATTTACATTTAATCCGAATTATTCTCTTTTGAATTCTAAAAACTGAATTCTAAATTTAACTTCTGAGTGGATTGGCCCCAGAAGATAATGCTGTACTGCAAATGAGAATATACATTAGCAAAATACACGCAGCAAGAAACGTGTTGACTAACAATGTTGGCTAAAATTCGGAACGCATAACAATTCTGCTTAGTTTGGAATTCAAATTATCAAAATGGCAATTCCATTTGAGGTTGTCCTGAATATGAAGGCCTGAAAACTTTATCTTGACTGATTTATTTTGGGTTCAGTTTAGCGAAAGGGATGTAGGAGGAACAGATTTCGTTACACTTTTGCGAAATGACATGGATACTGATTTATCAGTATTAACGATGAGACGATTTGAATGAAACCAAGACGAGAGGTTAGATAGAACTTTTTGCGCATTGACATGTTTACATAGTAGATTTGTGTCATCAGCAAAGAGAACCATTTTGCAATCGGGAGTGGTGGATGACATATCATTTACGTACAATAAAAAGAGGATAGGGCCTAAAATTGAAACATTGAGGAAATCCGCAAGTATGTGACCTTGTTCTGAAAGGTAATATTGACATACTTTATTTTCAACAAAGGGAAATTTCAACTTGCTGATGCCTATCTTTCGAGTAAAAAGTTAGCCATTGGCGTGGCAATTCACGAATGACGTATGAGTGCAGTTTTGAGAGAAGAATTTCGTAATCTTTCGAAAAATCAAGAAAAATACCTTGTGGATTATCTCCACGGTCAAGAGAATTGGTTACATCATTTCAAACAAAAAATATGGCGCTGTTCGTCATACGCAGTTTTCAACTACTTTATTAACAAAAACGTTTATTCTTCATTCTTTCTCATTCTTCGTAGAAGAATATCGTTAAAACTGATTACTCATTTTGAAATAAAGATCTTTANTAGAAGAATATCGTTAAAACTGATTACTCATTTTGAAATAAAGATCTTTAAAAATTGTGAGAAAATTTGTGAGGTGACAGGCTTACGTAAGATACTTTTGCTATTATGAATATTTCAAGTCAAACTATCTGCGATATACCGTAGTGATAAGGAATTGAATATAAAATGACTGACTATAGTACTTTAAAAGTGTTTATTATATCTCGCTATCCATGAGTTGTTGAAAATGAATTTACTAAATCTTCCCACAATATATTTATACTAATAAAAGTGAATTCTGGAATGTCTGGAAATCGTCAAAAGTAATCTACGAAATTATTAGAAGTTTCTATGGACTCCTCATAAGGTGAGACTAGCACTCCAAGTTAGTCAATTGTTGTATAATTGTTTAATTGTTTTCTTTATTTTTATTCTATTCGTCATAAAATACAACAATATGAGTAATAATGATGAAAAACATTATTTAATTTCTATCTATCAATTAATAATATAGTACAAATAATATCCAAGAACTCGCTTGACTCATTTAAAATGCACGTAAAAACACGGCGGCCGAGCGCGACGGTTTCATGATTTATGCATCTCCCCACGGAGAAAGTGAAATATCTTCTCAGATATCCGGTGACCCATAGATAAAAGTGGTGTGAAAAATACTACGGAAACTTTACTACAATTCAAAGTAAACTTCCATCACTTTCGAGTTTTAAAAGTTGGTCTTATTTTTTAAATAAGTTTTTCCTCCGTAAGACGCAATGTATTACACTATCACTGGCGGATCTTGGCCGTAATAAAGGGTGGAGGGGACTAACCGGGGGGCATTTCTGTTTTAAAATTATGGCTTTACTACACAAATTTTATAAATATTATCTTTAAATAATATACATAAAATAAATAATTAACTATTTGGTATTATTAATAACAATTATTTATAAATGTTATTAATCTGGTATTATTGACTTTATTAATTCTGTATTATCAATAAAATAAAAATTATGCTATCAATAACAGTAATAAGTAATAACAATTTTTAATCTCGCAACACTTTTACACAGAAAACCATTTATCAACTTCAATTTTATCTGTTGAGAGCTTAGGTCCAATGGGTGGGGGCTATAGCCCCCTTAGTCCCGCCCCCCGTCGCCCACGCTAGGATCTGCCTCTGTACACTATCAATTATAATTACAATTATTTCATTTAAATGACCGGAGAGGTTTTTTTAAAAGTTGAAATCACAATAAGTACATGTTAATCTGTTTATTTAGGTCGATTTAAGATATTTTAGTGATTTAATTCTACCTATGCTAGTTCTACGTTAAGGATAATTGTCATTAAAATGCAATAGATGGTTTATATTGTTGAATTACAGGAGAACCCCTCCGTGGCTACGGTGTCAGCGTGATCGCTCGTCACCAAGTCATCCCGGGTTCAATTTCCAGGTGGGGCAAAATAAAATTTGTAGCTTTTCATTCCCATGTCTCAGTTTAAATAGCTGTGATGTCATATGAGTTGTCATACGTGATTTAAAAATTTGTATTTTGTGACATAGAATTTTTAATTTTTAATACAAGTGACATCTTCAATCAAGAAGCGAAAAATATATTTGACGAAAATAGTGTTTCAAGAAGACTGGGAAAAGAGATATATTTTGTTGTGTTAAATAAAAAAGGTTCAGCAACGCGTTTTGATTTGTTGACATAGTATCATTAATATATATCAGTCAGTATATTAATATATATATTGACAGTCAATATACCACGAGATGTATGTTGTATACTGACTTTTTTACTTACGGGTCTTTAGAAAGAGTTGAAAAATTGGCTTTCTGCAAGAAATCATTGTTACCAAACATTTGTCAGTTGTGATCTCTCAAGAATCAGCAATGACATGAGCATCGTGCAAAATTACATATTTGACAAAAATATGAAACCATTTACTGGTGCTGAATTAGTGAATGTTTATACATGCTTCCAAAATATTATTATACAAATTTAGCCATAAAAATAAAATATCAAAAATTAAGAAACTGTAACTCGCAGATTCAACCTGCATGAACTTACTGCAAAATCAATTTTGAAAATATATTGCTGTTTGAAAAATTGCAAATATTCTAGTTTGCATTCTAGAACCGACAATTCAGCAACATCACAATGTGCGATATTTGTCAGATATTGTGCTGAAGATAATTCAATTAATGAAGATTTTCTTCATTTGTTTAAAACTTGTTAAAATATTACATTAATATTTAAATAAATGTTTGGTTTCGATTTAAAGACTTTTTTTTACTTGTTTACTATTGAGTTTTGCTGCCCGCTTGATGGTAATCCTATGTCGCTACCGTATTACCACGTCTCAAAACAGTGTAAGAGTCTCCAGATGAAGAAAGTATAATACAATACAGGGCACAAATCTGGGATGGCATCAGTGATAACAATTCTTTCGGGGTGAAACAGCAAGAAGAGAAAGTATGGACGAACAACAAGAAATGGACTTCCCTAATATTTTTTTTTTAATTAAAGAAACGATACAGCGTTTACACAACTGGAAACTTTGATCTTTAAAATTTCTCGATTAAACAACCTTTATCTAGTCATCAATATGTTGCAATTTGCCTTACTCTAATAATAAAATATCCAGAAGAAATGCCAATTTTTTAACACTTTTCAATCTGAGAAACACTTTTCTCAAAAGTAAATGTAAAAATAAACAGAGTAGAGACCATGTAGCTTCTGATAATTTGGTAGATTACTTTTGATGATTTCCAGACATTCCAGAATTTACTTTTATTGGTATAAATATATTGTGGGAAGATTTAGTAAATTCATTTTCAACAACTTAGGGATAGAGAGATATAATAAACACTTTTAAAGTACTATAGTCAGTCATTTTATATTCAATTCTTTGTCACTACAGTATATTGCAGATAGTTTGACTTGAAATATTCATAATAGCAAAAGTATTTTACGTAAGCCTGTCACCTCACAAATTTTCTCATAATTTTTAAAGATTTTACTTCAAAGTGAGAAATCAATTTTAACGATATTCTTCAAAGAAGAATGAGAATGACGTGTGTGTTGGATATTACATAAAGTACTGACAAAATTTCTTGCCAAAAGAATGTGCGTACAAGAAAATAACAAAAAAATTCTTACTGAAGAGCAAAAAGGATACTGAAGAAACCCCATGGACTGCGAATAAAATAGACTCTCTTGCTACAAGTCAAGCTTGTAAGAACAAAAGGAACATCCACATGGCTTACGTCGACTACCAGAAGGCGTTTGACAGCTTACCACATTCATAGTTAACTGTTATACTTAAAATTTAGAAGATCAGTTCACTTATATATACCTGCATGTCGTATACCTGCATGTCAAAATGGAGAACAACTTTGCACCTACGGACAAGATACGTACAAGTACAGGAAAAGTCCCAACAAAAGAGGCATTTTCATAGGTGACTCGCTAAGCACACAGCCATTTTGCGTCGCCATGAATCTTCTATCGAGACAGTTCAGTGAAACTCATCATGGATTTCAAATGAAATAAGGTCCTCAAACCACACTATATTAATGACTTGAAATTGTACGCTTCCAATGAAACACAGTTTATCAATTTCTAACAGCTAACTTATTAATATTATAAAAATAAGCTCAATTTAGTGAACATCATTTGCATGTACAGAAAATCCCAGCCAACAAAAAAATTTCCACAGATTTCAGCTTTTCAAGCCATTAAGAATTGTATTGCGACAAATACACGACAATATTCTTACTTTACTTTCTCACCATCCAAAATACAAAAGAATGAGTTCGGATACGACGCACTACCCGGTTGGTATAACACTCGCTACCGAACTTCAGTCGAGCACAACTACAGGAGTGTTCGGTATCCGAGTCCGGAAGCCATTACAGTTCGGATAATAATAATAATAATAATAATTAACCGGAGTTCAGTATTCACTTCTTAACTACAATTCGGTAACCATCGCGGCGCCGAACCGATCGCTTAAATCAACTGCACTACAGCCATTCGAACGCGTTTGGGGACAGTGATAGAAGTGTTTTATTACACCTCCGTTAATATATTTTTTTGGTTCGAGGTACCACATTTTCCAGTAATTGATACAATTTTTTGTGCATTCATCGACGCGAAGATGAGTGAAGCCCATAATATATTTTCATGCAACTAATTACAGGAATTTAAAGAATTATTTACATAAAAAACAGAATGACTTACTTAATAAGTTCAAGATCGAGTAACGTTTTTTCAGGTACGAAATATAATTTAGAAAATTGTCGCTTGCAACGTTTTACCAGAATAATACAAGAATAATATTTAAAAATTCTCAGGAATAAGGTAATAACTTAACGTTAATCACATTTTCAGCCTCCATATTAAATAAATAAGGATATCTTGCGTTTAGACCCAAATCAAACAATTTCTTTGTTACGTCAAAGTTTCGTTATAATCTATATATCTTTCAAGGCTACATAATTATCAACAAAGGGATATTTTCATCATAAAGGATATTTTCATATACACTAAACTACAGAACACTCAACCATGAGAAAAAACGAATATATACATGGAATGTATCTTATAAGTTTTTAGAATTGTTAGGTATGTACCATGTTTTATATATTTGTTTTTTCTCTTGGTTGAGTGTTCTGTAGTTTAGTGTATATGAAAATATCCTTTATGATGAAAATATCCCTTTGTTGATAATTATGTAGCCTTGAAAGATATATAGATTATAACGAAACTTTGACGTAACAATGAAATTGTTTTATTTGGGTCTAAATGCAAGATATCCTTATTTATGTAATAACTTAAGGAAATGTCGCTGCTAGACCAGTACTCTATAGTTTCCTATCTATATAAGTGTTATATTGCCATTGTAGTTCTTGTATTATAGTCATTAGTTATATTGGAGCCTCACGAATGGAATACAATATGGAGAATTGGAAACTATCAAGAGGAGACTTGGGTGGGTCGACCACCAGAGTATCTGTCACGCTACCTTCGACGACGACTGTACATATCTTCAAGGTAAGTAGCAAAGGGGAGAGCAGGGAAAACTCAAGGGACCCGTGCCGTCTCTCGAAAATGTGTATAAGTTATAAGTCAAGAAAATACTTTATTATCGTAAAAGATTGTTTCTTTATTTGTTAATTATATTATTATGTGAATTACAATATTGCACATATTGAAAATACTTTAAGGACAAATAACCTACATGTTAACTTGAACGATATTTTGGCGAATATTCACCCCGCCCTCCTACCCTCGAAATAAATATCAGGTTAAGGGCCTAACACTTCCCAAGGATTGCTGTGAGAGTCCTTTATTAAGAACAAGGAATTTTCTCATGTGAGAGAATAAAATTCAGTATATGAAGTCTACACGGTTCGAAAATTTTTCACCTTGTATTTCTTTATGGTCTTTTGAAAAAGTCTAAAAAAAAGAGCGAGCGCTCCGTTCCCATCGCGAGCGCCAATTATCTGCCCGAGGTAACGCCCAAGGCACAAGATGGAGCGTGAACTCTCATCAGGAGACCAATTACCTCGTTCAGAACTCTGGTAGCTATCCATTTATTAAAAGCCTTTCTCTGTTCCTACACTAGCTCTAACGACTGTCGATATGATCTTCCAAAAGAACGACTGCCTCTAAAGAGAAAATCGTTTCCATCCCAAACAACCATTCCTGGTCAAGGCACAAAACGAAGATTACGAGATAAGCAACATTTCAAAATCCCTCCCTTCCCAAGTCTTGGGCAGTCGCGGTTCCGATGATGACTATAATGATCGCTGAGCCGCCATGCTTCCCAGCCCCTGGGTTTGGGGATTGGCTGCGAGCGTCTAGGAAGGGGGAATGTGGGAGCATCTCCCCTCCCCAAGCGACGCGCGTCCGTCAGCTTTTCATTGCCCCTCCCTCGTGAGTGTTCGCGTGATGTAACCACCACCCATCGCCCTGTGGCGGCGCAGTGCGCTTCACTGGCGGCCATGGCCACCCCCTCCTCACTCACAAACTCACTCCAATCCAATTCTCAACAGTAGGGTACTGATCAAGGCGCGTACATTTTGTTTTGAAAGATCAATATTACTCGCAAATATGAGGAAGAGCGGGATTTTATAAAAACTAAAATCTTGCTCTCTATACTTAATAAATTAATATATTTTAAGAAACGTACACTTGGTATATGAATACATGAAAATACATTTCAAAAATTTATAAAACATTCAGAATAAAGTGATATATTAAGTATTTTTAATCCAATTTGTCCTATATATCTGTAACACCTTGATCTATTTATTTTTATTTCAACGATCCAAATCTCCTTTGATTTTTTCTTTACATAACTTTCTTTACCTTTTAATGTAAATGTTTACTTTAAAAAGGTTCAAAATTATCATTGAAATTTTATCATACTTTCTTCAAATTGAGCCTCCTTTAGCGTGAAATAAACTATTACCAAGTATGTATCTTCCCAAGGCGGAACGATGGGATAATTACAAACTTCATCAAAGTATTTCACAATTTCAGTTCTCGTATCTTGTTCAATACTCGTCAGTTGACTTCCTTCTGCATCAATATTTTCACATTCTTCCCAAAAAAGATCCTTTGTCTATTAACTTTCCTTTGCAAGCATTTCAAAGACTTCCCTGATTATTACAGTAATTTCTATTGGAACATCTGAATTTTTGTCATACATTAAATACTCTTATAACAAGGTGTGATACCCGAGCGGTCGATTCCTGAACGGTGACTTTAAATCTCCGTTAATTACAATGAAACTAAAACAATTGTACG
Organism: Laupala kohalensis; assembly: GCA_002313205.1. Taxonomy (NCBI): domain Eukaryota; kingdom Metazoa; phylum Arthropoda; class Insecta; order Orthoptera; family Trigonidiidae; genus Laupala; species Laupala kohalensis. The sequence goes on from NNCF01128615.1 coordinate 49,881, forward strand.
TTCATGTCAAATCATAAAAATAACGTAGATAAAATAAGAAGCCCGAGATAGTTACACATACAAAACTCTAGTACAGAACACTAGAATATGAAAAGATATGTGTGCAGATGTCTGAGTTGCACGAGAATAACATGTCTTATCCACACCCAGGAAGAGTTCAAGTTAAAACTTGAGAGTCTTTTGTTTTTCATTTTATTGAACTTTTTTTTTCTAGGGAGAGTAGTGTACAGGGTGTAATAGTACTAAAACAGAGATTTTTAACACCACTTACCACTGTAGCGTAGAACAGTGTTATATTTCTGCTTTCTTTTGGTTCCCAAGCCCCCATTTGACCACCAGTGAGACGCATGAACTGTCAAAACAGAATGTATTAAAAAATTATAAATATTTTTACTCAAATTCAGCTGTACATAAGTTACGTAATTTTCAAGATATTTCATTCTCAAAATCCTTATATTTTCTCATCTGAAAATAGGTATAAAATATAAAGATCCCTCGGAATGTGTAATAAATTAATCGATTAATATTACAATAATGAGAAGACATACCACTATCACTGAGAGATTCACGATTTGATATTTTGTTTAATTTCGATTGATCTTGGGATGCACTCATTCGACATGACACCCATATTTATGAGATACTCAATAAACTGCAACAGCGGCAACTGATTCCGTACTAATAATCGTATTAAAGATAGTGACCTCCTCAAACAAGGGAACTTGAAGCAATATGATTTATATCAGAACTACGCAACCCATGGAACAGACGCGTTAGTAGAAGGGGTTTATGTACTAAGCAGTAGCAGTATGTTGATGAGACCTGTCAAGTGGTGTCAAGATGATGAACCAGCATAAAAAAGACTGCAAAAATGTAGTACTAATTGTGTTTTGTCTCAACACTTAGTCACGTGTTTATATTATCTTGTTTGGTGAAGTTAAACTATAGCAGAGAAAGGAAAATAATAAAATGAGATGATGTTGATATGTAAAACCAAGGAGTATTTTAAAATAAGAAAACTGATTTTGAAATGTAGGCACTACGAGCATTAATGTATTTAATAATAATTCTAGTTTATCAGTTTTGAGGATAATTTTGTTTTCATCATGGAACTAATATTTACAAGTTGATTGAATAAGAACGAACACTTCAAATATTTCTTAAATATTTGCATATATATTGAAGCGCGGTTTCCACTAAAATGAATCGTGACTTTGCGCAAATAATTTTACCAGTCAGATGATAAGTATCTTTTTGATCTCCAGAAACATAAATCTTCTGTTGTTTTTTTCATGGAACTATGATTTTGCACCGTTACTTTAAAGCACGAGAAACGAAAAATACAAGCATCATACATTTATTGAATTAAACCGTCAACATTTTAAAAAAGCACCACAATTTTTTTTTTTTAACAGCATTTCCATCTCTAATGAATGGGAAGATAAAAACCTAACTTCTCAATGAGGTGACGTCTTCTGTCGCTGCAATCATGTGATCTTTTCATTTTCAGCTTTCCTACTTTTTTTCAATATTGGCGGCGCGGCGCAGTTGCTCGTTCAAATTCAATAAATGTCATATCATTGAGTTCGCTTTTTGCGGACTTTAAAGCAGCGACGAAGAAACACATAGTTGAATTAGAAGCAATAAGTGTCAATATCTCTCCAACTAAAAAGCTACAAATCATTCGAATACATCAAATTCTTAGTTTCACGTCACGACTTAATGAAAACCACACTTCGATACCTTCATCCGCGAAGGAAATATTTGAGGCGTTCGTTTTCATTGAATCACTCTGCTTAAGTGCTGTGGCATCAGAATTGATCTTTCACATTTGTAAACAGCGAACTTTTATGTTCGTGCAGTGGATTTATTATACTTTGTAATATTGTTAGGGAATATAGCAATGCACAAACTTTTCTTTCGTTCTTGATAAAGTTGGGTTTTAGCACAACAATTCTCGTAGACGTTGTAAATGTTTGTTTGTTATCTTACTAAAACGTGTGCAGACGTAAGGGTGACGTCAACATACCATCAAAATTGTTCGATGTAGAATAAACATAGTTTGGTCATCCACAATAATTGCTTCCTTTTCTTTTAAAATGACTGATAGTATGCTATATTGAACTAAATTCAGGGGGTCAGAGGTACTTGATGTGTTTGGGATTAATGCAAGATGAGGAACAGCATGTTAAAGTGCAAAGTAATCACATACATCACAAGCGTCAGGGACCGAAGGATCGATTGCGTCACAACAGCGTTCCCCTCGCGCCTCCACGTGCACTTGTTCCATGGCCTCATTGGTTACAGTCAGCCCTGCAACATTCATTGCAAACACCCTCAATATCTATCAGCAAAAACTATCAATATTCCATTCCAAGGTAAATGAATCTAGCATCCAAGCATCGTTCAGCCAATGGTCTATAGTTCGCTGAAGTCTGCTGATTTCGACGCTATGGCGGTGAAGCTCAATGGGAGATCTGCGCGTGGACTATTCCGTGTGTGCTTCCCGCATAAAGTGCCGCAATCTATTTCTCTATTTGTGGGCGGGATGGATAAGCAGCTGAGAAGTTCAAACGAGGTGATATAGACGATACATATAATAACGTGACTTTTTTATTTGTTCCAAAATAATATTTTCATGGATCTTATAACACACAGTTCTTCATTTAGTCTTAGGGGAGTCAAAGGAAATGTTATAAATCAGGGTGACTAAAACATTCAGATTTCATGGTATATTTCATTCATTTTGATCGCATTTCGTACTAGGGCTCCATTACGTATATAACCAAACACAACCAGGGTTTCCGCGGGACAGCGCAGCGAGCGATCGTAAATACACGCATAATTCTGGCGTGCTATAGGAAAAAAGTTGCGTAAATATAATATTAGATGTTTTAATAGATCGTTTATACACAATTACCTTATAGTGATGTCCATATATTATTGTTTGAAATACTTCTCTCTAGTATTAATCAAAAAAACTTTTTAAAATTTAAAACAAAAACACTACAAACATGTACGAAGTTGAGCGTTGGGAGTAGTTATGTTACGCACAAAGCCCGAATTCGGTCATTGAACGGGGAAAAACAACCAAAATTAATTTTGGTAGATGCGTTTTTGCCAGAACAGTTTTGAGTAATTTTAAAACAACCCATACTAGTTTAGGACGTTCAGCTTTTGCTAGAGCTATAGTTCTGAGCGATTTGAAGGACAGAATATTGAGCATCTTCACAAATAAAGAAATTTCGTGTTCTTTAAGCAGATATAATTTCTAGAGTGCTTACTATGGTTAAAATGTTATTTTCATACATGATACATTAATAAAAGCAATTGATTTCCACAACATCTCCAATACATGGATTGGTAGAAAATTTTCATTTCTCATACATATATTTTTACGATTTTATCAACCTTTTTATGAACTGAGTCGGAATATTAATAAAACACAATAATATAAATCTTTAAATTAATTTCTTTCACCTTTATATGTATGGCACACCATAACTCTAGAATGCCTGGAGAAATTTTCACAAAACTTAGTACAACTTGACTATCTGGCAACAAGCATTGCGGGGGTAAGTCATTACTTGCGGGTGCCCTAGGGTGAGGCGGAAAGACGAGTGAAATAATAGTAAACGACCGATAAATACATTTTAGGAGATGCCGAATCAAATGAAACATCAATATTTTTCAGCGAAAAACGCATAACTATGTTCGCTTAATTTTTTGCGAGAAAAACTGACTTATTTCGCGTAACTTTAAAAATTATATTTGAAAATTTTTATTATACTCGGAAACTAATGAATAAATCCAGAACTCGGAAATTCTATCAAATTTGGGAAATCATCTTATCCATAGATGGAACAACCACATAAAATTTGTAGGAATATGTGACAGAGGGGTACGTCGCTGAATGATTTGACGTGGAATGATCTGATTTCTAGGTCTTCTGTTTAAAGTGTTGATATAGAAATATATTTTATTTCTTATAGTTTGTTCTTTTTTTTAGAATTGGGAACTATAAAAAAATAAAACACAAGGTAAGGAAAATATTCCTAAGAGGAAACAATAACTTGTTTTGGGTGCGACTATGACTCGATTAAAGTCTCATTTTATGTTTAGTTTATAAGATTGCGTTTCATATGCACTCACTATTTGATAATGTTAATCATATCCCCACAACTAATAGTTATTTTCAATTAGATTTTCCCTGATTTTGCGTTAATTTAAATGAATATAATAATAAGAAAATCAAAGCTCTAATTGTAGGTGTTACCACATACCCCAAACCTGTTAAAATTGGTCCCAACAACACGGCAAAATGTAACTGTTAATTTGTGATGGAAAATCTCTCTTGAGCTACAATCAAGAAACTTTTTGAATCAAGAACGCGATAAATATCAGTTAAATAATTTTTTTTTAAAGTAAATCAGAATATCAGCATTTTTTTTTTCAAAATAAGTCGCAACTAGCCCCAAGCTCGTGCTACTGATTGGTGTTCAGAAAAGTTTCCTCTTGGTTCTGATGTATGATTTTACAACACATACTGCCCGCTTAAGTTCTCATGAAGCAATAGAAAGTGAAATCGATTATTTCATGACGTATTTACAGACATTTGAAATACTCTTTTAAAGTGAAAAATGTAATACAATCGTTCGTCAATACAACTTCATTCTGCTCTCCTCTGCATTAAATTCTTGACGATGTTATTTTATCCATAGATGGAACAACCACAAAAAATTTCATATCAAATAAAAATGAATTGCAACGTTTCGGACGTTCTGTCAACGTCCGTCTTCAGGTGTCCGGCAGCACCGGTATTCGAATCAGGGTTCTTAAGGAGAGGAAATACACCTGTTGTGAGTCAAAAACGGAAATACACCTGTTGTGAGGATATAAACAGGTAAAGCCGATGGATAATGTCCAAAAAGATTGTAATAAAAAAATTAAAAAACTTCCATCTGAGCATAAAATACCCTGGAAAGCACAAAATAAAAGGATTATTGAAGAAATCACAAAATCAAAATCAAAGGATTCATACTGATTTATTATTTGAAAAATTTGCTTTATTATTTCAATAGATTCCGCCCCTAGGCAAGAGCATAGCGAGTCTGTATAAAAAATCCGCCCCTACCCGAAGGAAAATCGGAGAAAAATGTGGGACAGGATGTGGCGAAAGAATTAATGTACACAATCGTGACAAGCTTGAGTACATAAAAAACTAAACGAATTTGAATTATAATAACAAAATAGTTTTGAAATTGTTATCTGTTATTTTGAAAGTACTACAGATATGGCGTCAGAAAGTACAAGACGACATTGACTATTTTTTACTTCATTACATTCTTTTACATTGTAGAAGTAATGGTGCAGAAGGTAGCTCTTACCCACGGATTTGAAGAGATTCAATTTAATATTGTCTTCTATAAATGTGGGCAGGGAATTATATAGCACGATTCCCAAATGATACGGCCCTTTCTGGGAAAGTGCGCTTCAACCTCTAGGACGATGAATGTTATTCTTATTGCGAGTATTGTGTTCGTGAACATGAATGTTTTGTATGAAGCAAGGGAGTTTCTTTAGTATTTCTGTCTAGACAAACACGACCGTTTCATAAATATAAATGCAGGGAAGTGTTCAAATATTTCATTCCTTAAATAATGGTTTACAAGAGTTTTGGGGGTGAGATTTACAAGTTATCCGAACAATCCTCTTTTGAATTCTGAAAGTTTGGACGCTCTGACTAAAATTACCGCAGAAAATAATACCGTATCGTAAATGGGAGAAAACGTTTGCAAAATATACGCAATGTAAAATATGTGGACTAACAATATTAACTAAGATTCGGAATGCGTAACACAATTTGTTTAATAGGGAATTAATATTGTCAACGCGACAATTCCATTTGAGATTGTCATAAATATGGAGACCTAAGAATTTTGTATTCGTAACAGTTTTTAATTGTGTTCCGTTCAAAGAAAGAGAAACATGGAGTAAAGATTTTGTGATACTATTGTGAAATGACATAGACACTGTTTTGTCAGTGTTTACAATGAGACGATTTTCTTGGAAGCAAGCCGAGAGTTTAGGCAAAACGGTTTGAGCGTTGGCGTGTTTACATAGTAAACGAGTGTCATCAGCAAAATGAACCATTTTGCAATCTGATGTGGAAGATATCGTTCACATACAACAAAAAGCGTATAGGGCCGAGAATTGAACCTTGGAGAACTCACCGATTAACTAACTTCGTTTCTAAAAGGCAATGCTGAAGTACTTTATTTTTTAGTATAGGATATTTCTACCTGTTGATATCTATCTTTTAAATAGGAAGTTAGCCATTGATGTGCAAGTCCACGAATGCCTAAAGAATGCAATTTTGACAGTAGAATTTCGTGATCAATGACATCAAATGCTTTGGATAAATCAAGATACACATCCTGAGGATTTTCCCCATGGTCAAGAAAAGTGGAAACATCGTTTAAGATCGAAAATACGGCGCTGTTAGTGGAATAGGATTTCCGAAAACCGTGTTGATCGTCAGAGAAAATGATACTTTGTATAAGAAATCTATAAGACGCTTATAGGACAATTTTTCAAGGGATTTTGAGAAAGTGGGAAGTGGAGAAATTAGTCGATAATTTCCAATAATGAGTTTGTTTCCTTTCTTGTGCAAAGGATTCATTTTAGCTCTCATATTTGTTAGGAAATACCCCTTCTGATAAAGAACTATTAAAAATATTTGTGAGTTGTTTTACATAACGTGGGAAGAAAATTTAACAATGAGTTCGGATATATCATCTATGCGGGTTAAAAATTTGTTTTTGATGAACTGATGATTCTCATGATTCCGCAGGTATGAGTTTCGGAAGTGAATACGGAATGGGGCACGTCGGTTGATATATTTGGAGGATATTGGTTTTGAGATATTGAATTCGTTATTTTACGTACATCTGAAAAATAAGAATTAAACAAATTTGCGATGTCCTGTGGATTTGATACGATATTGCCATCTTTTTGTAGGGAAATGTTTTCTTCGCGATTTTCAGGTGTAATTTTTAACAATATTCTACATGGTTTTGCTCCGGTTGTTTGATTTTAGTATCTGTCTGTCATTTTCCACAACTTTAGCTGCATACTCTACTTTTCTGAAAATAATCTTATATTTTCGGAAATAATCATGGAATTCGGGTGGTTGGTTATAGAGTTTTGAAAGATAATATGAACGGTGTTTGTTTTTGGAATAAATTCTTATACCGTGGGTAATCCATCTAGAGTATTTCTTTTTATTAATTATTTTGAGTTTTATGGGAATACTAGAGTTGATTGAATCCATCATCGGTGTTTTGGCAAATGTAAACACCTTTCCAAGTTTCCTCACACAAATAATTAATCATGATCAATTTTTTTCTTTGCAGTTTTGTACTCCCTAATTTTAAAGAAAGGAACAGTAAAAATATGACTTCTTTAATGGTCGAGCGACCCAATTTATTTTTATTTGAATCGTTTCGTATTGAATGACTTTATTTCAGGAAGGTTACTATTGTGAATTAACAAATGAAATGATCATTTCCAGACCCCTTGGTTGTTACCATTGAGAGCGAGTGGAGAGGCAACGCCGAAAATATTTCAATTTAAAAGAGGTTGTTAAATTTACATCACAGCTATTTATGTCTGAACATCTTGATCCAACAACATAGGTAAATACATCATGTACTATTCTATTTATTATCATGATTGTAAAATCGCAAACATTTTAGAGAACTTGGTGATACACTATGTTATGAAAAATAACCACTTCTATACCCATAATTGCACAGAAAACCTCTTTTCAACTGTGATGTGATTGAGTATCGCACAAAAGACGTTCTTGATTTTTGATTTTTTTTCAGAAGTAAGGGAAGCGATAAATCCATCATCAAAGTTTTTTTTCCTCGAAGTCATTTAGACACTTCAAATTTTTGAAGGTTAGTAACAAAGAATTTAAAATTACATTTGAAAAATTATTGGAACAATGAAGCTCAAAATTTTAAGAAGAGTATTTCATAAACCCAACTTAATAAAAAAATATAGTACTTTTGCAATTATAAAACCACATACATAATATTTATCACATCTTTAATATAAAAATAGGAATGATATTTGTTGGGGTGAGAAAGGAACGAGTTTTTGAAGAAATATTGACAGAAATATATACGTAAAGTTGAGAATATTTAATAGAAACATGAAGGGAATATTAAATATTTGACTGCCAAAATTATTGTAAATTAGGAAAGTGATAATGCGACACTAATAGTAGATTGCACCCTAATCTCCCGTGGAAATGACGTAAGATTTGACGCCAATTAAGAAAGAAAACATCTATGGATGTATGAGGAAAATAACAAGATTAGTATCCAGCTGCATTGCCTTTTATTTGAGAAAGGCGTTAAAGCGTGAAAATAAATGAAAAAAAAATAATAGTAAAAGTATTTCTAGTTAGATTACTTTTCACATAAAAGAATAAGTATAAATCTGTTGCAGGAATGGGATTTGGCAATCTATTCGCTGAATATTAATGTACATTAAATATAATTATATTAAATTGTTTAAAAATTGGGAAAATTTAAAAATCAGAAGTAGTGTACCTGAAGTAAATGACGCTAAAATGAGCTGTGAGAACAGTACTGTTTTCCAAATAGAGCAAAATTTAATTCTCAAGTTATTTTTTAATGATTCCATCGTTTTGTTGGTGAGTAAACAAAATTGTTCACATACACGAAACAGGACACCATCCCGAAATAGTGCGAATAGACTCTCCTGCGTCCAACTCGTAAGATCTGAAGAAATATTGAAACTTTCATTCCGAAGATTACCATACATTCTTACAACTAGAACATTTTTTATGCCTTCCAGAGTGTTTGACTTGCAAAAAATTAATATGATATGCAAAAAAGGAGAAAGGTCAAATAATTAGCTCCGTTCATGAAAACTGTAGCCTTACAATCAATTATTTATTACGGTATTATTCATGCGATTCAAAGCAAAGAGACAATCTATATATTACCCTTATTATACGAGCAATACTTAAACTTTAAATCGGCAAACTTACGCAAAGGCCAAAAATCTCGTAAACTTATGGTGGGGTCTTGACGAATCTAGATGGTTAGAGGTTTTAATATCAGAAATCGAATGGTATAAGTGTCAATCTTGTGAAAATTCATTTTACAAAACTATTATACTGGCAATATTTGTAGGTTTTAACCGGCTTTCTTCTGTAAACGAAACACAGATCTTTCCCTTCTCTGTTATACATGCGCTGGGCGCTCGATCACAAGTAATGACATTTGACTGTTCAGAGGAAAGTTTTACACTGAAGCAATGCACTTGACTGATATGATAAGCGACAAATATTCCAGTAGCGCGGTCGCCGCTCCGTGACACCTGTTAGTCATTGGTATTATAAGAAATAATAATTCGTCGGTAAAATAATAGTAAATCGGTCAAATCAGAATTCATTCATTAAAAATTTACTTGAAATATTCTTATATTGATTAAATGCGAGCGTTGCTCTATCCCCTAGTTAAAATAATACAAGAAAATAAATAAAGAAACAAATAAATAGCAATTTTTGTTTTTTTTAAATATATTTTTAATATTGCACATTAAATTAACACATCAAATTAGTTATGAAACAACTGTCTGTAAATTCATTTATTAAAAATTTACTGAAAACTATTTTTATAATGAATAAATGTAATTTATGTCCAGTAAAATGTATGATCAATCGTTAATAAGAAAGTAATCAAGTAAAAAACTAATCGGGCTCGGAAGTTATTTGAAAAAACTCAGGAATCAGGTACCAAAATGAACATTTCCGTCAAAATCCCACGATCGCAAATTTTTTTTACGGTTCCAAATACTATGTATATGACTAAAATAATAAACTAAAACAAATTTTTTTGTCGGGCGTAAAGTCACTACATGAATTTATTACTGTCTTTTATTTGAGATTTAAAAGAAAAACGAGTATTCCGAAAATTATTTCAAGACATATTTATTTCTTGCATAATAAACTTCGTAATATGGGCATTATTTTTGCTAATATATAATTTTTTTAAAGATACGTTGTTAGAATTTTCTGTTGTATTTTTTAAAATATAGTGTGGGAAAATATTATCCTTCAGATGAACTGTGAATTTACTGCAAATAAAGACTAATTATTTCAGTACTATGAATATACTGCATGAAAGCATAGTGTAGTACTCCTAGACATAGTACATTTACAGCATCGGTTTGCGAATTTACTTTAAGGCAAGCTAGATTTACAACATAAAGATACTATAATTTTATAGGGAAGTGCGGGAAAAAATATCAAGAATTGTACTGCTTTTACAACAGCAGAACGCGCACTTCTTCATGCTGAGATTTGTCGTTAAACATGCAAAGTTCCACACAATGGAATATTTAAACCTCACACTTCACGGATATTTAATGTTGCTATAAGAACAATGAAACTAGCGGGTCAATACATTCACCACTATGGTCAGAAAGATCCGTCAACATAAGTTTCTTCTTTTGAAGAAATATATACAGTTTCAAACCATTTCATCTAAAGTAATTCTTAGCAATGAAAATCGAGATAAACGCGGTAGAAACTCCTGTTCGTCATGACTGTTTATCTGATACTTATTCCTAGATCTGGCTGCACATAGTTGTCCTAAAACTATATATATATATATATATATATATATATATATATATATATATATATATATNATATTCTTCCAGCATGTCATTCCATCAAATAGTCAATTTCTACTTTTTGTTTTTCATTTTCTTATATTTCATTTATTTATAGAGTAATAACCAATTTTTCTCGTACTATTGAATGCAACAAGAAAATTCGTTAAGTAATTTCCACGACTATTCAAGGCTTATTTAGTGGTGAATGGACTCTTAAATCTGTCGTAACTCACTTCTCCCCTCTGACTGAGGAATTTATCACGAGAGTAATGCCATCAAAGAATGTTCTCTTTTTCTTTTCAAATGACTATGTGACATTTCACTCTTTTTTAAAGAGAGCATTCAATATATTTTTCATTCCATATTTTTCCATTTAGTGAATTACCACTCTTGTATCAGTCAACAAAAAGCTGGATGTGTCGACATATTTAATTCTTTCTTCGCATATAATTTTGCTACTTCCTCCTCATCTCATCAGATATAACAGCAAATGGTACGAACTATATCAGACAACATCTCATCATTCCAGTTATCACTAATCATATTTTGTGGAACGCTAAAGGAATATTCGATTGTGTTATTCAGTCGAGAAGAAAGTATCTCTATTTCAGTCGCTCATGACTTACAATGCCTGACCCGGGAGAACTAACTCAGACGGATCGCACTTTTGCCGCCGATTCTTCAACGTCGACCGACTGCTGTAGCAGAAAGTCCAAAATCGATGTCGAGAGACCGTTCATCATTATCAGTAAAGAGACAGAACACACAGCATAATGCATAGGAAAATTGAATTTGTACATACAAATTACACTATTTTATCGTTAGAAGCGTAGATGATTATAAAGAATATTATATGTAAACAGTTAGGACAGTTAACGAGAAGAGACAAAATTAATTAATCATATGTGCTGTCTAAAACCGAAAGAAGAACTAGGAGAAAAGTAGGAAAAAATATTTATGAATAATACAAATTGGTTTACATTTAGGATAACATTTAATAAAAATCGCACGGTTGGTTTTCAAAAAACTGTAACTAACGGGTAAAGAGCAAATAAATAGGAATATCAAATAACTTAAATTACTACTCGGTAATTCAATAAAAGTGCTCATCAAAGTGAGGAGGAGGCACAACGACGTCAATGCAATCAAATGAATAGTAAGAGAAGAATGTCATCAGAAAATAACATTGAAGTGAAAATTAACTATAAAATGTATTAATGGTAAATTTGCTTAATAAAAACATTTCAGGCACGCGCTAAAAATCCTTAACTGATGGGGTACATGAACTTAATGCGCGGAATAATACTGAGTATTGTTTTCGCAACAGCTCTTATTACATAATTTTTGTAAGTTAGAAAATGAGACCCTCAGGTTTCAGCAACTTATTCAGTTAGGTCGATTTATTAGGTTAACACTACCGATTACAAGTTAAGATTTAGACTGCTAATAATTTATTTTACGACAAAAGATCATTCAGTAAACATAATTATATCAGTCACTGAAATCATTGAATAGTGTAAATGTACTCTAAAATAGGAAACTGAAAAGAAATTTTGATTAATGATAAAATTACTATCAAAGTGTTCAAGTTAGTAATTTTATCGTTTATCAAAATTTCTTTTCAGTTTCCCATTTTAGTATTCAAGTAATCGAAGTATTCAAGTTTTCCATTTTGTTCCCTCAAAATTTCTTAGAAAATTAAAAAGTGTACAGAACTGTGATGTGACAAATAATTTTAAACACAAAAATTTGTGCTGTGTCAAATAATTTTGATAAAAAAAGTTGTGCTGTGTTAAATAATTTTGAACACAAAATGGTATTTAAGAGTACCATTGAAATAAAATGTGTTATAAGTTTAATTAGAATTGTCTATGTAAGTTTTACATAAATTAACTAAGTTGTAACATTGCTATTAGAAAAATTGGAAAATATAGTAAAACGTGTGAGTATCCGCTGCGTCACTCGACATTGAGGATAATTGAGGATAAACCACCATCAGCATTCTTCATAACTTCTAGTTGAGTACCCGTACGTACGCACACGTGAATTTTGGAATGGACTTTGATCGCCGGGAATTAACAGCGACGATCACGTGGCTGTTAATCATAAGTATATGATTCAATAATATTTATAAACAAGAACCGAGATGATATTGTGATTAATTCGTGAAATATAACGCGTCTAATATACAATGCCGTTTGCACAGGTGACAAACATGAAAACGTTTCTACTCCTACGCAACCATTAAAAATATCTAAAAATCCCAAATTCCCTTTCAAGATAAGTAAGTTAAAAATATTTACATTAAAAAACCTAGATGGTATTTCAATTAGATAGTACGATACATGGAAAATTCTAAAAATCAACGTGTACCCTAATTCACCTCTCCAAGATGTAAATTTCGAAAAACTCTTTCTTCGTGAGTCTCTACATTACAGAAACATCCCGTCAAAATTTAATGTTCTTATCGTTCATATTTTTCTTTCTGCTTTGATGAAAGAGTTACAAAAACGCACAATTTTATTTTCTTTCTTTTGACCACATAAAAAGTAAAACAAAAATTTCCAGGAGTTGTGTTTTAGATATTATAATGTACCAGATTTTCATACTTATATGAAAACAATTAGATCGTGAGATATAACAATAATTTATACCATGCGGCAAAAACCTGAGAGCATTGGTACCCATTAAAAACTAAAATATAAAAATGTCCACAAACCTATATCTATTTGTGTCAACCACAAACCTATATCTATTATACATATAGTTTACAAATAAATATNCTATATCTATTTGTGTCAACCACAAACCTATATCTATTATACATATAGTTTACAAATAAATATTATACAAATAAACGCATTTGAATCAACCACGTTATTTACATACAAAATCCTAGATTACATCGCACTTAGTTCAAGAAATATAGAGAAAGTAAAGAAACTTGGATAAAAAACATTTCACCCTAATTTACCTCTTTAAAATGTGAACTTCAAAAAAATATGTTACTTCAACATCAAATCAAAGTTTTAAGTTTCAATCTCTCACAGTTTTTGCGTAGCGTTGACCGCCAATTACTCAGTACATTGCCTTCCATAAGTATTTATTAATCGAGCACCGATGATACTAAAAGGTTTCACTCGCATGTATTTCGAAGAGATAATTTTCACTGAAACATTTTCTTGAGTATACTTAATAACTTTAATCAATGTTTACCCAATAATAATGCCAATTTACACTAATACCAATAATAATGTTTATCCAATAATAATGCCAATTTACACTAATACCAGTAATAATGTTTATCCAATAATAATGTCAATTTTTATAGAATAGTTGTACGTATTGAGATTTTAATCACAATACTATGAAAATTGTTTTAGTAAACTTCTTAACTTATTTTTGTGAATTCTGTACGACTTAATTCGTATTTTATTTTAACGTAAACATTTCACGAGTAAATGAAGAGGTTTAATTTCATAGCGACATTTACGCTGAAACTGGATTAAATCAGTCAAAATAGTGAGCGAGCAGATATCGTACCGTGAAAGAGTTATACTAGCATGTCTGAGTTACCTCCAATATACTCCAATGTATTCATCACTGACTCCACAGTCAGTAGGATCTGTCGCCCCTATAACACTTTCGATTCGTAGTTCTTGAGCACATTTTTGGATGTTCTTAAGCATGTCGTTGAGAGGCAGGCGGTCGCGGCCACTGCTGACTCTCTCCATACAGCACAGAAGAAGCGACTGCGGCACGGGGACTGCAGCGAGTGAGATCTTCGTGAGGGCCTCCTCGCGTCGCTCGTGTCAGCAGCAGACCTGCGTGGCGAAGCAGGCGTGGCGTGCGGGCGCCCACTGCCGCACAACACAATTGTCAAATGATAATACTTGGTCTAGCGGTGGCTGGAACACGAGGACGTTCTTAATTATTACTGAGTCTCCTGGACGGCAACATCGTGCTCCACGCTAGCTTCCTCCTCCTCCGCCGCCGCCACTGCCGTCACATCCTTCAACTGTCGTCGCGGTTCCGAAGGATTCCGTGCGGATGGACAGACGAGTGCATGCGTGCGACCGTGGGAGGGAGTGCCCGTCTCAGCACGCGTCACACGCACGTGAGCGATCGCGACGGCCGCTCGCCGCTCCCGGAGGACTCACTATTCTACTGCCCTCCGAGAATTCACTCAAAGCTCTCATACGTGAAGCCAAGACGGTTCTTTTCAAAATGTCATCTTTCTAAATTCATTTTCAATGGTCTCTCTCTGAAGAGAAGCAACGATATGAATGTAACATTCCGTGCTCATCATTTTCAAGTTTTATTTTTTATCATATGCAACTCCCATTACACAATTTCATTTTGATATGGCGAGGTTCAGATCTGCAGGTCCTCTCTCCCTCCTCATCATAGGCGAAGGAGCTGGGTTGGAGAGGTGTTGGGTTGTTGGGTATCGAAGAACGAACCCGCCCTCCCTCGCTCAGCTGTGCGTAAGGAGCGAAAACTCTTATTACTACTCCACCGCTGTCGGTGAAAACAATCTTTTTGTCAATCCATCTTTTTGTTTTGAACACCAAGTCACACTTCATTTAACAGTCGAGCTCATGATAAACTTTCCTTTCATTTTTCAATAAATTACTCAGCATTGTAACAAGCAGTATTTTCTTGTAAACTGTTGAACACAATCTTTGAATAAGGGAAATTTTCCTCTCATACTTTCAATGCACAAACCTTCAGATATGGATCACTGCACGGACCAAGGTGTGATTCTGAGAAAAATGGGTGAAAGGATATTCCGTGAAATATGAGTTAATCTCAATTCCTTTCGATTAGTTTCTTTCGCACTAATTATTTTGCTCATTTTGTGGATGTATTTATTGAACACGTTGCGAGATATCAGAAGATATCCGCACGTTTTGCATGTATCCTTTGCTCTAATATTGCGTAACCATTAATTAACACAATACTGAGTATTTAATACAAACTAGCGAGTTACAACACTCGAAATTCAAGTACCATTTTTTACTTCTTCTTCTGATTTTATACCTAGAAATCTACTTCAATCAACATTAATTTCGAAATCAATAAAACAAAATAAAACACGTTTATTTGAGTACGAAAAAATTGCCAAAACATATTTAATTAAGTCTTGTCGATTTCATGTATTATATTTTACTGTTCATTTGATTTCATTTAATTTTATTTCATTGAATTCAATCAACATTTCCATTTGGGGCTTCGCCGCAGGAGGCTCACCGGTGTGTTTCACCCCATATGCTCTTCGAGACTTCGTCTCGGCCAGTCTCCGAGAGGGGATCTCCCAGGTTTCGAAAATGATGTGCCGTTGTTATTCATTGCTTTCTTAAGGAGAAAACTCTTATGGTGAATTTTTAACAATTTGCATTACAGTTTAAATGTGTTCAGCACTCTAAAGATCTCAACAAAAGTCCTTGCCATTTTATTGTAATGATGCAAGCAGTACCCACCGCTTTGCAAGCGTGAAAAAGTATGGATTTTTGTACAGCTTCCTTCTAAATAGTCATTGATGTATGCAAGAAAAATCTAAAGCAAATTTCGAAAACATCTCTTAGTAATGCTCTAGGACCCACCTTAGAGAACGAATGTGCCGTTTAATTAGAAGCTCAGCGCTACGTGACGGACAACAAAAACCGCTTAAAATTGAATACGATTCTAAGAAATGTCTGATTCGATTTTGAAAAATATCGCTGAATAGTGCTCTTGGACCAAATTTCGAAGCTCTAAATCGTGCGGCTCTACGTTCATCGCTGCGCGACTAACAAAAGCTTAAATATTTAAAAAAATGAAAAATCTATTTCGAATTTCCAAAAATTAGTTCTCAAGTCCATGGGGACCATCCCCGAAGATCAATTTCAAAATGACGGAACTTAAGTCACTGTGCAAATCAAAAATAAATAAACGTTCGAGAGACGTTAACGTTCAACAAAAAATATCTAAATTAAACTTCGAAAAAAATCTTGATAGTACACTTAGGCCCAAAAGTTAATAAAAAATATCTACATCGCGTTTCGAAAAAGAGCGCTTCGTGGTGCACATGGACCCACTCTGAAGCATTCGTGTGACGAATTTTGAAGCTGTTGGCCTATCCATTTTTGTACCAAAACTCCAAGTAAAAAATAGGTGGTTTGGTAGACTACATTACATTGGAAGTAAAAATATGTAGGAACATATTTCCAGAATTGTCTCCAGGCGGAGATAAAATGACAATAAGACACATTAAAAACGCAAGACAAAAAGGTGTGAAAAGCGCTTTTGGGGGTAATTGAGGAAGTGATATAGTTGTTCAAAATTTAACAACAATAAATTATAACAGATAATTAATGTTCTGCCCATTAACAATACTACTGGACTCCTGTTGTGTAGCGAGGATTCAAGAGACTCCACATGGAAGTTATTCGTAAATTCATGCGACGTCGGTCGGGACCTATGAGGTAACACTCCTGAGAGAAACACTCGTAAGACGTTTTAACCTAATTTGATATTTCACTGTTCACGAATACGAAATAAAATTGACGAAATCAATATACAATACAAATCAACAATATAAAAATAAAATGCATTCCTTTTTCTTTAATTATTCTTTATCTAAAATTAATGGAGGTAACGCACATGAAACTGCATAAAATAATCACTTTGTTAACATTCTCATAATAAAATAATGACAGCAATATGCATGGACGAAGCGGTCCAAGATGCCTATTCCCAAGCTACCCCTACCGCTGCTTCATACTTATCTGTCTGAGAGCAGAAGCTGGTAATGCTCATAACCTCATACTTATGAGAGATCTTGAACACTTTAGAAAATTGACAATTTTCACAAAAACGTATAGTGAAAACAGAAAAGAATTTCACAAGCATTAAGTATCAACGATCTTTTATTTCAGTCATGTAGGGTAAGGCGGAGTTAAATGGTCGGTTTTACTTATATTGCTCATAAAGATGCACTGACGAGGTTTTTTGAAAGCACTTTAATGGGAAAAGATAGAGTAGTACTGTATGAGTAGTAACGATTGAGAAGTATGTCTATACACCAGGTATTACTGATATTATAACTCGCGTTGATGCCTCGTAGACGGGGTAGAAAACGTTTTCTATATTTATTTAATTCCTTTTCACATATATGTAAAACTTAAGAGAATCGCAAATTATGTGAAATTACTTTCGACAATACACATCACTTTTAGGCAATGAGATTTGATTTCTTTACTTCACTGTATAAATATAAGAAATTATAGGAATATTTATAAGTAACTTGTGATTCGAATTATACCAATTCCATACGATATCTTGCAATTATATTCAAATTCTGTTAAAAACTATATTTTATCACAGTATTACGCAAACGTTTTTTACAGAAAGTCTAATATATTTTATATTGCCTATGAAGACCTCTCGAGACAACGAATCTCGAGATGTCGTTTAAATATAGAGAATGGTAAAGTTTATTGAAGTCATGAATATACAGAATATTTTTGTTATAGAAGTCCAAAATGTGTATAATAAAAAAATACAAAATATTTCTTTAATAGCGGTGTAATTAAACATTTTATCTCGTTACGATTTACCCGCCGCTCAATGTCTTCCAAATATAGGTGCCGTTTCAAATAGACCTACGATTGGTCGAACGAAACTTCCCCTCTCGAAGTGAAAGCAAGAGGAGAGATCCGTTGCAAACCTAACAGATCCAAAACTGGTCAGAGCGTGGGACTTAGAAAAATAAATGGGCCCTTTTATGTTATCAGTAGTGTACCTTTGTTTACATCTGAAGTTATTTAGAAACACAAAAAGGAACACAAAAAATACAACGACGAGAAACAAGAGTTTCATAATACCCAGAAATAATCTGCAACGTATTATTTACGTGTATTTTTTCAGCGTGTCTACGTATCTTGCACAGTTGAGAACTGATTGCGAGATGTGGCATGTAAACCAAACTATCCCACAGCAGGCCCCGAAGGTGCCCAAGAGGAGGGAAGATTTTTACTTGACCACGACACTAGAAGGAGATGTGGTGAGCATCTGTTTGACCTCAGGAAAGATGGTGGTACTCATTTTACAACAGGCTAAGTAGGCCTAGAGATAGTCTGGATGTTGAAGTGTGATGAAAAATCCTCCGCGCCTCACCCGGCCATCCTATCAGTAACTAAGCGCTCTATCCACTGAACCACGCTGACTCCTAATGTGGATGCACTAGTTCTTTATACACTAGACACTCACTTTTACAGCGGTCAGCGCATTCATTGTGGACCTTTGAACCGCGGAATACCGATTCCTCAATACTCTAATAATTCATAACTGTAGTTTTTATAACGAAAAGTTTTGCAATATAATGACAGCTCAATTTAGATAGTTCTCATTGGTTACGTATATTATTTTAAAATATTTACACATTTTGAAATTATTTGAAACTACACTCCGAGGAAAAGGAAAAAAACCTTTTATCATTTCCAATATTTGATTTACTACATTCAGAGCTACAATTTTTTAGTGAGCAGGATATCAATTTGTCAACTTCTTTGGTAATGACTCTGACACATTGGAGGTAAGCTAGCACCTACAAAGCCAGGAAAATTGGATGAAGGTATGAAGGTAATACTTACAAAACAATATAGCCATATCTCCTGGATTCAAAGGCTTAATTCCAGATCTCTGAAAAAGGGCAGAACATCATACTTTATTATAAAGAGAATTATTCAGATTAGTATTTTACGTCATAATATTCGCAGAATTAATATTATTAAAATTCACTTTATGAATTACTTGTCTCAGCTTTTTCAGTTACAAAACATTCTAAAATTATTACTCTTGTAAGTAAATTCGGGCTTAAAAATTGTGAAAGTACTGATTGGGATGAAGCCAAACAACCGGTTATTTTTTTAGTTAATATTCTTATCTTTTGACGTGAGGGTGTTACCGGGTCTGGTTCAGAAATCACACTCAATTTTTCCAATACCGATTAATCGTTCAACTGGATGTCGAGACTAACGTATTAATAAATTACTTTTAAATAATGGGAAAATAAATGTCCAAAAATGTAGAGCACTTATAGGATTAGATATAGTTTTTTAACGTTATCGTTCTTATTATATATATATATATATATATATATATATATATATATATATATATATATATATATATATATATATANGCAGTGAGTCTTACGTAGAAAAAAGGTAGACGACATCACGGCAATGCCAATAGTTTGATGGGCTGGGATATCAAAGGCTTCTGACAATTCTGTTTCAACCAGCGGAAAAATGAGAATGCGATGGGCGATGGAAAAGCGAGAGGGAGCGAATGGCGTGCATCAGCCAACGTCCCGACACGCAACCCTCAGGCCACGACCATTTCCACATGTTCATCGCTTATTATCTGTTGCCGCATGATTGACAGCGGTCCATCGTCGTCTATGTTTAGGTACAGTGTCCCCGAGGGGAAGAGCACTCATCCACTAGTCGCTTGCTACACTACAAAAAGGACGACTTGGAGGAAACCACTGTCGCTCGTTGAAAAGAGGTGTGCACCGCCGCACGAATACAAAAGATTTAGGTTGATTATCACACCCAACTTGTGGTTCCGTTACCTTAGAATTGCTATAAAAAATAGGAAAATGACCAAATTATTTCGAAGTCAGGATGTTTAAACATCGCTCCAAATGTTCCCTTGAACAACACCAGGTGCAAGAAACTTTCGATACTTGCACATAATATATAGATGTATATAATATTTTCAGTGATAATGGTAGCATATGTATAATTGAAGAATGAAATCACAGGTTTTATCCAATTGGAGAATAAATTTGACGTACCATTCCTATGACCAAAATTTAAACCAAGAAATAGTTCAAAGTAAAAAGCGAATCGACGCTCAGGAAGTTTAGTACGGAATTAAGAGAAAACAACGAGGAAAATATAATAAGTTCCAAATATAAATTAATATGAATTTTATTCAACTGTTTTAATATGAAGACCATTTAACCGGTAATATTTGCATTAAATAACAGGTTAAAATTTAAAATAATGCATAATTTCTGGGAGTATTTTAAGATTTTTTGCCAACTTTAAAGAAAATCTTAAGTATGATACATCAATGACGAGTTTACAAAACGAACCATCTTTGGAATGCTATCTGGTAAACTATCCGTATAGTAACGCAGGTACAGTTATTTATTCTTTTCAAATGCGCTTTTAGCAAGAGTAACACCCTGACCAGCAAACATTATAACAGATCGACCATTATCAATTACATATCGATAAACAATAAAAACCTTCAACCATCTTTACATAAAGATAAACAATAATATCTTCAACCTTCTTTACTTTCATAATGAACCCCGATTTTACATAGTCGGACTTTTTTACATTTGAGACATCTTGTTTACTAACAAATGGACTGATGTTGGATTTCGTTAATCTATCAAGTTCACTGAAACAAATCAAAAACTCACCCCTAAGGGCTTACATGCTCAACAAAACAGTTTTTATTCGTACTAGCGACTTTCACATCTTATGCATCGATTTCATACGTCCAAATTGACTCGAAAAACTTTTCAAATATTTTAAAAGTCGAAAAAAATTAATCTCATCCGGGCATTTTGGAAAATATCGGAAAAAACAATTGTTTTACATAGTCGGATTTTTTGCATTTGAGACATCTCGTCGACTATTGAGGAATGGATTAGAATTGAATTTCGTTAACATATCCAGTACACTGAAATGAATCAAAATCTCTACCCCAAACGCTTAACCAAAAGTATTCTACACATACTAGCAATTTCTTGCGTCCAAATTGATACATCAAACTTTTCAAATCTTTTCAAAATAAAAAAATAAATCCCTTCCTGGTTTTTGGAAATTTTCTAAACACGATCATCTAGACGCACGGCAGTGCGCGTGCGCCCCGAGAATTCCGAAGCGGCGCCCCCGCGGTGCATTTAATATATAAAGAAACTTTCTAACTTTGAAAATAGGTAGAGAGCATTATCTTGAAACAACCGTAATGGAGAAATGAGAAAAAATCTAGCTCCCTGACTTTTGTTGATATTTTGTTATAAAAGTCCTAATTCAGAGCTAGTTGATGACCGCGCCCACGGGTAAAATATTTAGAGAAAATTAATTGGTGTGGGAGAAATTTGTGCCTCCATGAGGAGCATCTAAGTGTAACGTGATATCTCTTCAGTTACTCCTCGAATTGACTAGTAGAGAATAATGGATGACATGGTTGACGTAAAAATGAAGTGTTATTTTTATATATGTAACGTGATTGTAAATTTTTATTTGACTGCATAAATTATTTGATTTTTCTAATATGTCTTGGACACCTTTAATGGAATTGAAGTTGTATGGTAGTAAAAACACCACACGAAGGATAAAAGTTAAAAACTACAATAATGAGAACAAACGAAGAAAGTAGGAAGTGATAAACGATGAAAAAAAACTTAAGAAATTAGAAGGAATACATGACAAGTTAAGAAGCGGTGTCGAGAGACTATGGGAGGAGTATAATCTTATCATTTTCAAAACCTTCATCTTAATCAAGGTACATATTTCGTGGACGTGTCTTATATTTCATTCCGTCAAAATGGCTAGAGATTAAAAAAATTTCGCGCATTATTGTAATAGACAAGTATATGATTACAAATTTACTTAATATTTGCTGCTCCCTATCAAGTGACCCATACCTTGCCATGTAACGCTTTTATGAAGAAAATAAACATTACGTTTTGAAATCATATGTAGTTAATGAAAAAGAACATGTTAACGATAGCGATCATTTAAGGCAATTTCAGTTGGAGCATACCTTTGGACAGTCAGAAATAGGGTCTCGTGTTTAAAACTTTCGTTTCATGAGTCCTTTACCTCATTAATCAAATTTTCAATATCCTTCGCAACAATTGTGTTGTACGACTGTACAATTAACCTTGAATCTATACTGATCATTGATTCTCAATTTTGACCTAACATTACCTACTGTTTTAGGATTATAATAGCTGATTACTCGGCGTTGCTCGGGTACGATTTAAGGATGTTTTTTATCTTTGTAGAATGTACAAAACAAATAATCCATTAAATTTTGTTTGATTGTTGATTTCTTCCTTCTTAAATTGCTCTCTAAAATTGAAGTATTTTAATATTTAAAAAACCAGTTTTATCTTTCTTATCACACATTTTGAAAATATGTTAGCCTATGTTCATCCTGGCCATTAAACTATCTCATGCGAAATTTCATCACGATTGTAACATCACACCTCAACCCTGATGTGATGTATTTATTCTTTTGGTAGAAGCGGGATCCACATACATACCAAAATCCCTATGGTAGTTTTTTTCGCTGCCACCAGCTCGGTTTCCCGAGCAACCAAACTCACGTGTAATAATAATAAATAATGATTTATTACAAATTACATGAAATCTGAATTGTTTACAGACACAAACTCCCAAAATCATCAATACAAATAATAATCGTTGATTAGACAAATAATGCTGTAAGAGAGCATCGTTTATACTTTGTAAAATATAGTTGAAGACAACTAAATTTTAATAAACCCTCAGGTTATCGGTTCTTTCGAAAAGATAAGTTGTTTTCACCCAACAACTAACTGAAACTAGTTACGCCCCTCGCACCTAGTAATGAATTCATTACGTCTACCGCAGCAGCCTTAACAAAACAAACTGGTCTCCACGACCAAAACTTAGTACAGTCACTTGTCCGTCCTGACGGATCTCTACGTTCCTTTGTAAAGAATCGACGACGAGATTCACGTCTCTGAATATATATTGTACCATACGTCACGTGATCAGCGAATGACTACGCCTTCGCCACCACCGTGCAGGTACTTCTGTGGTGTCCCCTTCTAGGAATGCAGAGGACGCGCCGTAGAGGACGAATCGCTATGCGCGTCACCCCGGCGCTTCGCAAACACCTGTTTAGTTTCTTTCATTTCTTCGTGGAATTAGTCTTTAATTTAGGAACACCTGAACCCCCCTTGAGACAACGTCGCCGACTTCATTCTTTGAATACACTGGTACATACTTTCCTTAAGATGAAAAGTGTTTATTCGAACAATGCCTTCACACGGAAAACTCGTCACACGTCCGTCTTATCGCGGACCGGCCACTTATTGTCATATTCTTAACAGCGTCCTGCTTAGAAAATACAAAGAGTTATTAATATTTTGCAAGTTGCTGGCGTGTCCTGGCGCCGACGTTACAACGATCAATTCAGTGGATTAGTCATGATCAGGTAGCAAACAGACAGACACATTCGCAGTACGCAATTATATATTAGTATGGATGTTCTACTAGCTAAGTCCCACGATTTTTTTCTTTTGAATTTTGTTATGTGTCTGCATTTTTACTATTTCCCACACTCCCATTGATATCTAATGAGAATGTTATCCATTCTTGTTGGAAGTTTGATAATATTGGTGTGTATCTTCTGTCCCTTATTTTCCTTGAGTACTTGAGAAAAAGTTTTAGAAAACACTTATTTCCCATTTCACTCCCATAGGGGATTATTTCAAAAAGACATTTTTTAGCGCACATTCACGATAATTTTTCGTGTCGCGCTCTTCCCAATACCCACATCTAGGGATGTCGTGAACCTCATGTGGTCTGAAGGGTTCATAATGTCATTGGGAATACGATTATTCATCTCAGAATACACACAAAATTATGGACTCGACCATTGATATCGGTATATTTGCGTTATTTTTACGTCTCGCCCTTCCCATCCCCAGATCTAAGGACACCATGTCCCAATGTGATCTCAACGTGAACTTGACGGTATTGATAGTTCAAAAATCTCATCAATCCTGAAACTATGGAACCGATGCAATTTTCATTTTTATATCATAAAAATAGTTTTCAATTATTTTTATCCCTTAACCCATTTCCACGATTCCCCCAAGCAGCCAGTGTCATTCTTCCGTAACAGCTGAATTTAGATTTCCACGATATCGGGATTTCACTAAATCTCAGCGACGCCAAAAATTATGAACTCGTATCTGGTGTCTGTCATCTCCGATAATTTTTATATTGCATTCCATTCCATAGGGGAGTTGGTTTTTATACAGGCTGATAGTGAACTTTGACGACTTCGAGGATGTTATTACTAATTTCAGCGACCCCGAAATCTACGGTCTCAACACAAATATCGGTCACTTTCGATTATTTGTCTTTTTCGCACCTTTTCATCCCCAATACAAAGGGTGTGTATTCAATACAAGGGTAAACGTATACATATGAGTGTGTCACTTCTCTTCAGCGCGCACTGGGACAGAATGAGATAAAAATGGGACAAAAATAGAAAAATCAACCTTTTTCTTTCGAGTATACACATAGTTAAGATGTTGGGGATGAGCATACCGCTCTTCTTTTGTCAGATAATATTAATACTTTCAAAATTGTCCACATTGATTCTCGTAGTTTTTCCGTCGTCGCAGACCCAGCAATTGTGACTGTGGTGTTCGTATTATTGACGAGCGCATTTCGTGTAAAGTCTGAGAGTATTTGTGATTATAATGGCGGTACCTTGCGAGGAAATTCCTAAGGACTGAAAATTATA
>NNCF01128615.1:75538-87557 GCA_002313205.1 Laupala kohalensis
AAAAAAAAAACGATAGGAGCTCAGTGATGAAGTACGTTGTACATCGTCTTGAGTCTAATATATGTTTTAAAGATTTCTTAAAGAAATTATCTGACAGTCTTAGCACTTAAACAATTATGTTGGAATGGGGGGAAAAGTATAACTGTATATCCAAATGAGGTGTATATCGAAAGGAAGTGTATATCGCTTTGATGAACGACATGAACATTGGTCAAGTGATCTTTTTGAGGTATCGAAGTATTTGTGTAGTTGTTAGATGGTCCATGAAGGTGATACTGAACCTTCCGTCTCTACTGTTCGCACGTTCAAGGAACCTTTTTGAAAATTCGTCCGATAAGAGCAAAGAAGAAGAATCGCTGCAGAATCACAGTCTTCCACCGAGCATATACACGCTGCTCAAAAAAAGTTAAAAGAATGTAGATAAAAGGATGTAGAGCGGCTTTAATTGATAATGTTCTGACGACTCCATCTCAAGCCAGAAAGCTACCAAACGCATACAATCAAGTAATCCGTACTTCAGAAACTTTAATGTATACCATACAAGAAGCTTTAGCTCTGCTATTGAATGGAATATATAAAAAGGACTATACATATTACTTCGAAACAAGACCAGGATCAAAAACGCAGATTTTTATTTATTGTATCAAGAAGTATTTGAAACAAAATATCATTGGTCTACGATAGATCGCTCAATAACAGAAACAGAAGTCATTTTGAAATTATTAAGTTGTTTGATCTAACTGCTGGTAGAATACTGAAACGCTTGGGAACAGAAGGGATCCAGGTCTTCTCAGACAGAGGGAGATATTTAGTCCTAGTTGCGAAATGGGAGTGTGGTGGAAGTACTGGTCATTCGCAGTACTTCGCATAGTGTGTAATGTTGAAAAATAAAATATTCTCTTGCTATGCTCTTGATACATTAAGAATGCTAGTAGAAAAATATCCTTAGTTTTATCTTCCATGATGTGTTCACAAAATGTTAGTTCAAGGAGCTGAAAGTACAAAATTAACATTACTTCCAAACGGCAAGCTCTCGGAGGAAGCGCAGAAGGCACGTCATAAGATCTGAACTTGACGTTCAGAGAGGATAACTTACCGAGTTAATTCTACGACTGATTTATTTCAACAACTTGTATGTACCATCCGATCCTCTCATCACCAATCTCAGAAGGCCAAGAGAAATTCAGATCAAGAAAAGCTGAGATCTCATAGATCAAGGAAAGCTCACATCTTACGCCCGAAGAAAAACGTTCACTCATGACTACAAATTTCACAAAAGAAAATGATGATAATTGCAAACAAATGTTTTAGGGTGATAAAGATACTACTTCACAATAAAATAAGTAGAAATTATTTTACTTAAAAGTTTTCTACGTAGAAATTTAAAAAAACACTAACTCTCGGCATTTCATGTGTGGTTTCAAATAAGTAATGATTTTTCAATTTTCTGCAATATTGAAGAAAAACTCGGAAATGAGCATTCTTAAGGCTCAAAATGGATCGGAATGTAAACATTGCTCGTTTTCCTTGTTAAAAAGTGCGTTTGTAAAGTAAGAGAATATAATGTAACATAAGTGAAAGTTTTCAGCGGCAGCTATTTTTGTACCACTTTGAGGTCACTCTGTCCCACTGTGCAACGGTCCCAAAAATGATTTATTCAACACCAATATCTGTCTTTTTTTTATTTACCTGCCTCTCATTCCTTTCCCTACCTCAAGGGTGCTGGGGATATATTATCTCAGTGTGGACTTATTGTAAACTTAAGCAGCGTCAAAGGCGTCCTTATACCGCTAAACGTCACCGAAGACAATGGTTACAATTCAAAATCGGATTTTTTTTCATTATTTTGACGTATCATCACCGCCCCTAGGGGTGACAGGGTTGTCTTACCCGCACACTACTTGTTGTCCGATAGCCAGTCATTTATGTACCAAGTTTGGTTGAAATTGCTCCAGGTACTCTAGAGTTAAGGTGGGATACATACGTAAAACATTCCAACCACCATTTCACCGCGAAAGGGGTAGATTTTCGTAAAATCCTTTCCTAAGGACTGTCTACACTCTAAAAGGAACCTGTCTGCCAAATTTCAAGTTTGTAAGCTTTGAAGTTGGTGAGATTTCGTGACTAATAAGTCAGCCCTCAATTCCTTACTTTCACTGATGTAAATTTTAAAAAAATATATTTTAGAAAACACCAATTTCCCATTTCACACTCTTAGGGGTGAATTTTTGTAAAAATCCATTCTTAGAGGACATTTTTGATATATTTTTGTGTCACGCTCTACCCAACCCCCACCTCTAGGAGCGTCGAGCACCTCATATGGTCTGATGGGTTCATAATGTCATTGGAAATACGATTATTCATCACAGAATACACAATAACCATGGAATTGACCCTAATATCGGTCTTTTTACATTATTTTTACGTTACGCTCTTTCCGCCCCCAGCTCTAAGAATACAATGCTCCCATGTGATATCTTGAATATAACGGCATTGGTAGTAGAAACATCTCGTCAACCCTAACACTATGAATTCGATGCATTTTTATTTTTTATTTTTTTTCAATATTAGTTTTAAATTATTTTTATTCATAAACTCATTTTCACCCCACCATTACCCAAGGGGTGCTAGTGGTGTGTTTGCTTCATAAGGGCTGAATTCAGACTTACACGATATTGGGATTTTACTATCAATTCAGCGGTCTAGAAAACTACGATTTCAACACGAACATTGGTCACTTTCGATTATTTTAACATTTCAACCCTTCTGACCCACAACAGAACGTGTATTTATTCCTTATGGGAGGTGATCGTGTATTTATGAGGCAATGAGGGTGTCACTTCAGCGATTCCAGAAACAATTTATTCAACACCAATATCGGTCGTTTTATCATTATATTTACCTGCCTCTCATTCCCATCCCTACCCCAAGGGTGATAGGGCTATATTATCTCTAATGCGGACTGATTGTGAACTTACGACGCATCGTAGGCGTCCTTATCCTACTAAACGGCATCGAAGACTATGATTTCAATTCTAATATCGGATTTTTTCATTATTTTTGCATGTCATCCCCTTCTCACCCTATCCCTAGGAGTGCCAATTCTGTATCCCCACATGCTTGTTGTCTGATAGTCCGTCATCTATGCATCAATTTTGGTTGAAATTACTCCAGGCACTCTACAGTAATGGAGTACATACATATAGCATTCCAACCTCTATTTCATCCCGTTAAAGGTGGATTTCCGTAAAATCCTTTTTCAGAGGATATCTACACCCTAAAAGGAACTATCTATCAAATTTCAAGATTGTTGACTTTGTAGTTGGTGAGATTTCGTGATTTGTCGGTCAGTGAGTGGTATTTCGCTTGCGCTTTCTGGGATATGTTCCGACACTTACTCAAAGGGCGTTCTTTGAAAATATACAAGAAACCGTATTATATGCATGCAGGGTATTATTTATTCGTAAAAAAATTATAAACACCCCTTATTTTTACCTAAAAAGAGTGTCGCGGTGGATATTTATAAATTAAAAACATGGTTTAATCTTTCGATCTTCTTAAAATGCCCATTGTCGTTCGAGTTCAAAAAAACTTCAAAAGAGATGGCCATGGGTTTTCGAAGCTGAGGGTGTACCACATGTTCTGCTTATATACTTATTGAATATAACCTCAATCAGAACTTACGAATATTTTAAACAGTATCACAAGGGTAAGAATGTTAAGTGGTCACACTTGAACGTTGGCAAGTTTTGTTCATCGTTTTAGCTTATGGTCTATTGAGTCTTATAAGTTTTGTCTTGCATTGCATCTCTAGTAGTACGAGTGATAATTGCTATTTATTTTTTTAATTACTTATTTATTTATGATTGTTTATTTTTGAAGGATATTCAACGTTTTCATAAAGTATCACCGTGTTTTCATAAAGTATTACCCATCCTGGCCCGGGTTTTTCTCCGGTTTTCCTTCGGGTAGAGGCGGATTTATCATACAGGTTCTCTAGGCTTTGTCTAGGGGCGGGTCTATTGTAACAATAAATCGTGAATTTAGTGTTATTTCAATTNCCCAGGTGATACCCTCTTAAAGAAGTACTGTTCGTGCGGGCGATGGATATGTCGGCGGTAGCATAGCTACTGGCAGGGACACCCTAGCCGGACAGGTCCCGTCGGATGAGTCAGACGAAGGTATCCCACGACGACCTATCTGACCAGTTCGGTATTTTTTTGTCCTATCCATGCCATAGAATAGACTCGTCTTCCCAAGTCCAACCCTACCCATGTCATCCGCCACGTAGGAGACGGACATCAGCAGAAATTTGTGGTGGATTACAGGGCAATGTCACAACCCATATATGTATGAAGAATGATAACAAGTAGTAAGACCTCGAAACTTGAGCCGCTGCCTGAGGAGCGCCAGGGCACCTCTGGAGCCACAGCTGGGGGTGACAGAATGCGAGCCGGTGGTGATCAGGAGCTGAGCAGGCGGGTCTTGGTCAGGATACCCGAAGAGCGACATGTCGCTGAACACAGAAGCTCCAGACAACATCAAGCTTCTCGTACTGAACGTGGTTTACCGGGTCAACCATCAACCATCAAAGCAGGTCTCGTAAGACGACGAATCAAATGGACGACACAAATGAGCACTGATGTCATTTGTTGTTTTATGATAGTTACAAACACAGAAACAGATCTGATATGTTACCGAAATAAAATGCACAAAAATTTCTCGAAAATTTCTTGAAACCCAGAATTTGTAGGTTTAATCTCGGCACAAAACCTTGCGGATAGGAAGAGAGCAATAGTCAATACACACCTTCTATCACAGCAAGAGATAAACAAAAGAAATCAAACAGGACAATGGCAATAATCACTGTGAGTATGTAAGAAGCAACAATGAATGTGATTCACCAAATAGCAATCATGAAAGTAGAAATGACGATGCCCAAATGCTCCAAAACAAATGATACCAAATTCGAATCATGTTCGTGACGGGGGAAATGACATGTCAGACATGGAAGAACTGAAACTGGCAATAAAGCATGAGTTTAGTGCTAATTCTGAGACATGAACCCCTCGGCGAAATCAAAGCTATCCAAGTCAAATTTTACATCACCAAATTATTTTGTTTCGATAAAGGAAGATTATACGAATCCTCAATACAGAAATTTTACAACCACAGTTGAACCTAATAGAAACACTGGAAGAACTCAATCACAATGTAACTGTGCTACTTCTATAGTTGTCAATTTATCAAGATCGCCGAAAATTGTCCAGAGACAATATACAACCTTCACTGAATATTCATTTAAACGCAGGAATGAAGATGAAAAACTTCCCAAATGGCAGATCAGACAACAAAATCGTATCATTATCCTGAGAATAAAAATTGGAAGAATTCAACAATTTCAAAAAGGAGTAAGAACAAAAATGCTAGAAAAGAAAATGAGAGAAATTATTAAACCAGTTAAATAGAAGCAACTGACAACACACTGTTTGGTAGAAATTATTAAAAGTTACGTACAACGACTAACAATGTGCTCTGGACGACTTAGAAGGTACAAAACATCTATGGGTCGCAAGAAACAAAATGAAGGGGAGAAACCAGTACAATATGACAAAGATAGCATTCTTCTATTTAATGACAGACAAAGAATGGAAACGCTTGAATGGACGCCACATCTATGCTTAAATGCAAATGTACATCAAGTTATAAAAAGAACTGCTAACTGGAAGGCAACAGGTCCTGATCACATCCAAAAAATTTTATTTAAGCAATTCACGTGTATGTCAAAGCCTTGCAGAACAATTTAACATTTTAATGAACCCGGAAAATGCACCTGTATTTATTGCTGAAGGCAAAACATTTTTAATACCTAAACTTTACGATACGAATGATGTGGCCAAAAATCGCCCAATCATATGTCTTCCCACAGTGTATAAGTACTTGACGGCTATCGTAACCGACAAGATGCACATACATCTAGAGAAAAAACATTATGACGAACAAAAATGATGCTATAAGTCATCAAAGGGATGGAAGGATCAACTTATAATAAATACAATTATAGAGTCACAAGCAATAACAAAGAAGCGAAACATCAGCATGTCTTACATTGATTACAAAAAAGCGTTTGACTCTATACCACACTCATATCTACAGGATATTTTAGGCATTTATAAAATAGACCCAAATGTATCAAATTTCCTTTGCCGTATGATGAAGAAACGGAGGACTGTTCTACACCATTCTTATAATAATAGAAGTTATTTCAAGATCCATTCAAATTAAACGAGGCATTTTTCAAGGGAACTCATTGAGTGCACTGTGGTTCTGCATGACACTGAATTCTCTGAGTGAGGCACTCCACAACACGCAATATGGACACAAAACGAAGGATAACTATACGATCAACCATTTACTGTACATGGATGACTTAAAACTATATACCAAGTAAATCGACGAATTTCATAAAGTCCTTGATATTACCTTTCGATTCAGCAATGAAATATGCACGGAATTTGGTTTCGATAAGTGCAAGTCTATTTATCTGGAAACTAGTGGTGCAAAACCATTGCACATACCTTCTTATATTTGCTCTTTCGGTTGTAGCATAGAGTGAGAAAACATTCTATAGAGAAAGGGTCATTTCTGACGTGGTCCTCTATATTTTGGCCGTCTTCCAGTACTCTATTCAAGCTCGAAGTCGCTAGATTAACTTATTACTGTCTTGTATTTGAAACTTGAATGTAAAATAAATATTCAGAATAATATTTCAAAACATATAGCGACATATGTCTTATAAATACCGTAAAATTGTTATGTAAATATAATTTCGTTGTGGACAGAAATTGATGTATTTTCGTATATGCAGTGCGATTGATGTCCACCTATGTATTTTATCAGTATCATATTTTTCATTTCAGTTTACGGAAAGTGTATTCTACGCCTGCTTGGTCCATTTACTTTGCTAAATATTATTCATGATTCTTGAAACAGTAAACGAATGTGTAAGTGTAGCAGACAGAAATTATTTTACTCCGTCTATACCAAACTTTCATGCGAAATACCACTAATGCGGATGAATTGAATACTAATTGTACTTTACGTACAGAAAATGTAAGCAAAATCGTTGGAGCCGCATTTTGAAAAACATTCAAAAGAGTACTTTGACCTTCATGTGAAGTACCCTTTGTCTTAAAGTAAAAAAATAGATCACGTGCATCGACAACAACTAAATTCTACCGTAAATACGAAATAAATTGGTTCATCTGTTCACTCATAATCGCTGTGCACAGACGGACAAACGGACGGACGGACGTTATGCCAAAAACCACTTTCTCAGAATCAGGGATCGCCAAAACGGATATTTCCGTCGAAATCACGCTTTCGAATTTTTTTCACTACGATACTTTCTATATACTACGTATATGAGAAAGTAAAAGATAAAATAGTCTCCTCTGAAGGATATAGTGTAACCCCCTGTGACATCATTGAAGATCTGGATGAATCTAACTGGAACAAATATATAGAAATATCTTAAATTGCGGTGAACATCACCGCCAGGTAACAGATGGTACAAATATCTTAGAATACCGCAGCTGAAAGGAATTGATCACACTGTCGTCAAAAATATTTTCAAACAGAACCTACGCCAGAGAATCAAGAGCATTCTCAGAACTCAACTGTACAGTAGAAACAAAGTGAAAGCCATATTTACATTTGCAGTACCATTACTAACCTATTCGTACCATTACAGATTTAAAAGAAATATCACGGATATACAGAACACAAATGACAGACAATCGCATGAGACATCTCAAAGCAGCAATAGAAAAGATCACCCTCCCTATATTACAGTACGGAGGATTAGGGATAATTCATATACCACGTCTTCACAACAAACAAATTATTAGTCTGACATTGTATTTCTATGATAAACAAAAACCTCGTGCAATGTTTAGAGTCACCTGTAAAGCTGATATGAATGCAACACCTTTACATTTATCAGACTCCAGCTATACTCTTCAATGCAAATCCGTAGATGATCAAAATACAGACTGGAGATCAAAGAAGCTGCATGGGATGTATGCTAACTACCTTGAAAATGAGAACGTTGACCGAGAGACAGTGTACTTGTGACTCAAAAAAGGAAACCTATTTGGAGAAACAACACAATTTATAATGGCTATAGAGTAGTATCAACCAAGAATATTCGAAATCTCATAAAAAATGAAAGAATCGATGACAAATGCCGAAAATGCAAAAACACATAAAAAACTATTGACTACATTACAACTTCTTGCAAACACAGATTAAACCAGAAGGCACAACAATGTAGCAAATATTATTCACCAACACCTTTCAGGAACATACCAGCCACACCCTACTACAAATAAGAACCTCCACTTGTCACTGAAAATAAAAATTGGGAAGTTTATTGGGATTAAGAAATTAGAACGGACATAATCATTCCAGCAAACCGCCCTGTCATCATGCTCCTAGACCGGATTAAGAAGGAAATTCATTTAATTGATGTTGCCATCCCACTGACTCACAATATTGACAGAACTTACAGTTTAAAAATAAGCAAATACAAGGACTTTGTTGACCAGCTCAAGAAACTCTGGAAAGTGGAGAATGTATTTATTCGACCTACAGCGATTTCGGCCACAGGAATTACACCGAAATCCACAAAACGCCATTTGGAAATACTAGGAGCAGCAAAGACACTGACCAATATGCAGAAACCCGTTATCCTGACACTTGTCACATAGTTCGAAAATTCCTAGAAGAGCTTGATTGAACTTGACTATGTCCTTTCATCAAGTGGAAAGTAATCGATAATCAGCAAAGAATCTCACCTACAAAACATCAGCCTACTTTTATCAGAAGATGTGGAGGAAGGGCATTATGAACTATTACGTCCAGTAGAACATGTCAATGAAAATATAAGAAATAATGAAAAAGACAAGAATAAACTCAGCGAAACCCAAAAAACAAGAATACAATAACCAAAAATATCCAACCTCTGTTACCCACTCCAGTACTATCAAAGGAAAATGTAAACATAATTCAACCAAAAAAAGAAAAAAGAACAAAATGGACAAAAGAAGACTATGAAGAAATAATCTGGTGTCACTTCTACACAATCGAAACAACAGGAACAGGAAACCTAAAAGAAGCATTCAAACTATGGCAGCAAAGAAATCCGAATACCCAGCACAAATTAAATGTTAAACACAATGGCAACTCAAAGAAGATTTGTAATGAACAACAACAAACTCACTACAGATGAGCTTTTCAAAATAGCGCAAGCGGTAAAACAAACCATTCAAATAACACCAGAAAATATGAACACAAACGATGAGATTGAAGCCGCGGAAGACATACGAGAAGCTCATATACATAACGTAACCTACCATGAAAAATCAAAGAAGTCAACAGAAGAAGAACAAGAGAAAGAGAGCCTAAAAAAGGAAATTGAACAAAATATACTCGATGACAAGAACACAGACACTCTAATGTGCAGGACACCTCCCAAGAAGATTAATGAAAATGAGAACGCAAAACACCTTATAAAAATTGGAAATGAAATAATCTCGGAAATAGAGACAAAAGCGAAGAATACGAAACTATGACAAATATAAATAAACTGATATACGCAGTAGGAGCCGCAATCCAAGAACGAATCAATCCAAATAAAATGAACAAAAAGAAGTACAACGAGGGAGATCCACCATGGAAGAAAAGAATCCAAAGTAAAATAGTAGCATTGAGGAAAGACCTATCTCAACTGAAAGAATGCTTGAACCCGGACCTGGGAAAGAAAGTGAGCGATCAAAGAAAAGTACTTTATAGAAGATACAAGATCAAAAATGGAAAAGACCACACCAAAGCGACAGAGAAAATAAAACAGCAAATCTCAGCCAAAGCGAGCAGAATTAAAAGATACTCTGAAAGAAGTGCACAATATAAACAGAACAAACTCTTCACAGAGAACACTAGTAAATTCTATAACAGCATACTTTTGAAGAAAAAATAAATAAAGCACTTACCAGCCGAACAGGAATTAAAAAACTATTGGACACAAATATGGGGTAAAAACACAAATCATAATAACACAGCAACGTGGATACAAGAAGGATACGAAAGAACAGCTCAGATAGAATTGAATAACATCACAGAAAAAGAAGTAACGGAAGCTATAAATTCGACCGCGAATTGGAAAGCCCCTGGTGTAGATGGGATCACGAACTTTAGGCTCAAAAGATTACATGGAGTCCACAAAAATCTAAGTCAAACATACAATGATACAATAGATGAGAAACATTCAACACCCAAATGGTTGACAAAAGGGAAAACGCACCTGATTCTTAAGAGTGAAAAAAACTGCCAGGTTGAAAACTATAGACCAATAACATGCCTCAATAACACATATAAAATATTGACCAAAATAATATCAGAAAGGCTACACGTCCATCTTAAGAAAAATAATCTTTTTCCAAGTGAGCAAAAAGGGTGCGTCAAAAATACATACGGCTGTAAGGATCATCTACTGACTAGTAAAACAATACATAAAGACTGTAAGAAAAGCCGGAAAAATCTCTCTATAGCCTGGATTGGTTAACGAAAAGCTTTTGACAGCATTCCACATAGCTGGCTGTTCGAAACATTAAACATATACCGAGCCCCTTCAAAACTTCTATCTCTTATGAGCAAAACCATGGCAACCTGGAATACAGACCTCAACCTTACCTATGGGACATCGGAAGCACATAATATTACCATTAAAGACATAAACATCAAGAACGGCATATACCAAAGACACTCGCTGTCGCCCTTATTGTTCTGTATAGCCTTATTTCCACTAACATCTATACTAAACAGAACAAATACAGGATACCAGTGAAATTGAAAACAAAAAGTAAACCACCTATTATACGTCGACGACTTAAAACTAATGGCAAAAAGTGACGAAGAACTCAAAGAACAGCTACAATTAGTGAAACAATTTAGTGATGACATACAAATGGAGTTTGGCGTCGACAAATCTGCTAAAGCTACTTTTCTCAATGGACGTCTACAATCAAGCTAAAAAATAAAAGTAATCCAAACAATAGCAATCAAAGCACTAGAACAGCACGATGTATACATATATCTAGGAGTAAATGGCCATGATAGCATTCAACACAAAAACATGAAAATTCAGGTCACAAGAGAATATTACCGCAGAACGAGAGAAATCCTGAAGACCGAACTCAGTACAAAAAACAAAATCACAGCCATAACATCACTCGCTGTACCTGTGATTCAATATAGCTTTGGAATATTAAAATGGACCCAAGTCGAACTGAAAAAGCTAGACCGACAAACAAGAAAATTAATAAACATGCACGGAGCCCTCCATCCTAGAGCAGATATAGATAGGCTATACATCCCAAGGATATATGGAGGAAGAGGAATGCAAAACATCGAAATAAGTCACAATATCGCCAATGTAGGTCTAATAAACTATTTACAACTTAAACAATCAGACAAATTTCTGGACATGGTGTATCGACAGCTACAAAAACATACCACCAATGGTGAAAGAACCATTCAACGAGAAAAAAAAGACATTCCCAATACACACCAATTTGAAACACAAGTCAAAACCATAAAGAGAAGAGTAAAAGAACAAAGGAAAACCGAAGCAATCACAAGGTGGAAAGAAAAATTGATGTATGAACAGATAAAAAGAGAAGTAGAAAAGAAACGATTAACAAAGAAATGTCTTGGAAGTGGCTCACCCATTCACACCTGAAGAGCGAAACAGAAGCCCTCATTACTGCCTGTCAAGAACAAGTTATCGCAACGAACTACATGATGGCAAAAAAAGACCTCAAATGTAGACTTTGTTGAATGCATAATGAAACAATCCATCATCTAGTATCAGGCTGTCCAATCCTAGCAAAAACAGCCTACCTAGATCGGCACAATGCTGTAACTGCTCTCCTGCACTGGAACATCTGCAAAGAATACA
>NNCF01128615.1:89469-127167 GCA_002313205.1 Laupala kohalensis
TCCCGGGTTTGAGTCCCGGTCCGTCGCAATTTTCACTTGGCCGTAGATGAAGTAAACTACGAGAGTCTATCGCGTGACTCTTAAAAATTTGAAGAAACGATTCCATCGTGTTCGTGGCCACAAAAAAGCGAACGCACTTCTTCTCCACCACAACGCAAGGTCACGCACAAGTCTGCGCACCCGAGAGGAGATCACAAAACTTTGATAGACTGTTCTTCCCCATCCACCCTATAGCCCGGATCTCGCACCTTCTGACTTCCAGCTCTTTGACCCACTGAATGATGGCCTCCGCGGGGAGCAATGCAGCAAAGATAGGAAAATTATTGATGCAGCAAGAACGTGGCTTAGACACAGGTCAGTAGAGTGGTACCATATCGGTATACAGACTCTCATGTGAAGGTGGCGTAAGGCCATAGAATTGAACGGAGATTACGTTAAAAAATAGGGTTTTATAGCTAAAGAATTAGGGAACAATATGGTGTATATCTTTCATAAAATCTTCCTGCTTTACGAAGAATATTGCATTATTTATTGAACGCCCTTCGTACATTCGAGAATTCACAAATTCCCCTGATTGTCGGTGAGTATAATAATAGCGCCACAGATATCTACAAAATTCAGCACGAGGTAAAAACTGATATGGATAGGTTGTACACATACGATAATCGGTAGTACCAAGTAGATATGATGCACCAAAACGTATGATGCTCGCTCACCACTTGAAGGCACCATTATCGTCGAGCTGAACTTCTTTGCCGTTATTTTCACGACAATATGATATAAGACTGTGCTATCGTTTCGATTAATAAAATCACATATATACCCACAATTTCCGTCATTAAAAAATATTAACTTCACGATCTTTTTTTTTTTTTTTTTCGTGTAGAGTCCTCCAAAAAAAAGGTTCGCTTTGAGGGGGAAGGGGTCTCGAGCATTACGTTGATGAACGATAATTCATGAGGGGGGGGGGCCACAGAGATGAGTACGTTGATGAAGTTTCATATTATTATATAGGCATTAAAATCACGAAAATTATAATAATGAAGTATAATTTTTCATTAAATTTACATCGCAAGTACATTAAGTGAGCTTAATTGTATATATTTTTTACAATTATATTAGTTTACAATATAAATGTTATATTCAAGCAATATTTACATAGTTCCATTCTACAAGCAGAGTTGATCTTATTTACAGCCTCCATATTAAATAAATAAGGATATCTTGCGTTTAGGCCCTAATAAAACAATTTCTTAGTTACGCCAATGTTTCGATATAATCTGTATCTTCTTCAGGGCTACATAATCATCAACAAAAGGATATTTTCATCATAAAGGATATTTTCATATACACTAAACTAACACTCAACCAACAGAAAAACAAATTTATACGTATATAAAACATGCTACATACCTAACAATTCTAAAAACTTATTACTATGTTCATATCATCCATAACCAACCTTCACATACTTTCCTCCAACGAACCAACAACCATTTCATAAAGAATAATAACCATTTTAAAAATATCACAATTATGTGTAAATATAATAAATGTTTCAACAAATAACAAAAAAAAGTGTTGTAATTTCTTTCTTAATACCTGTGGGACAATTGGTAAGTTCGTGACGCTTCACTGTGGTGGAGGGAGGGGTTGTCTTTATGACAACATGTCACGAAAACGGGAGGGGGAATCAAAAATAGTCCATTTTGGTTAACATATTTTATGGATGAACGCTAACTGAACATCACGAGGACCTTCTTAAATTTTGGTTGTTCGACCAGTTATGAAACCAGAGATGATATTGTAACCCTAGAAGAAATGAGAATTTCTTTCTCCTGGAAACATTTACTAGTAGAAAAGAGCACCCAGAACTACATGAAGTGTGAAATTTTTTGAAATTTATTTCATATGAAGCATTTGGCAGATACCTTTCAAAGGAAAAAAAACATCAATAATTCCTCTTGGACACAGACAAAAATATTTAATATCACAAAAATCATTCCACGGAATATGTGAAATTATTAAAATGTTATTCTAAATACACAAATAAATTACTTACCTCAACCAGTAAACTATGGACATGTAAAATGATTGCCGAGATAAACACGATGAAGTGGGAAAACATGCTTTCCATCAGCAAAGTTTTCCTTCAATAAAATGCTCCTGAAACAATCAAGACTTTTGCTTCAATTTGCCATGCAAAACAAAAAGCACATTCAAGGTGAACTGTACAACAAGTCAGCTACTACGAGTGTTTGGCAGACAGTTATTATTTTATAGGCTTTAGTTTCTTTTCTTCGTTAAATTTGACAGAGTTGTCAATGTCAATGTTCGTATGTTGTACTTTTCTCCACTCACTTTCCAGTTATAAGTTACCTCTGTAACAAGAACACATATATGGGGAGGTATCGTAAAGTTTTAATTATTACTGAAAAATAACATATATAAGGATAAAGTGTATTGAGCACATTAATCTATCTTCATGTACGTGTCGTAAATTACAACTATTACTTTTTTTTTGTTTCAGGAATCCGTAGATTCAAGTAACACGCAGTATGGAGAAGGAAAAAGGCTCGGGTGTGATTAAGTTCCTTCATTTGAAAGGTTTCAGTGTCCGGCAAATCAACGATGAAATGAAAACCGTCAAATGGCACTGTTGTGAGATGGAAAAGGAATTTTCAAACTGGCTACATGTCCCTCACAGACGATCCAAGAAGTGGAAGACCATCACTCACGAACGATGCAGCCACAGAAAAGAAAGGGGGGGGGTTGTATCCTGTTAGTCCTAAGAGCAACTATCCGAATGATCATGAATGAAACTTATCTTAATTACAGTAGCGTGTGAAAAATAATTCAGAAAGAACTGCACATATTAAACGGTGAATGATCTAGTAGGTGAATCATAGGTGATGTGCGAGGAAGCACCTCTAGATCAAGATGTCTCGGAACGAAGAAGTAGTGGCAGAGTGAAGGATCAGCCCCTTCCGATATTTTCTGGTTTTCTAATGCTGATATCTCCCTCGACTTGGAACATCTGCACTATTCAATTGTTTTGAACTCTCCTGATGTTGTAAATAAATGAGATCCATGCGGACAATAAGTGAGACAATGATTCGGCTGAGACTTTCCTACCTCTATGCCAACATTAAAAAAAATTGAGCCGCTTTTCATAATATTTTCCAAATTATATATTAATACAACGAGTACTTCATATGAATATCAGAAATAAAAACATTTCAGAGCACGTGCATCAACAACAAACATATGCTACGCTAAATAGGAAATATGAATGAAATTGACTCATCTGTTTAGCCAGAATCGGTGCGCACAGACTGACGGAAGTCGTATTAAAAAAACTTCCGATATCTGGAGCACTAATAAAAATATTTCCACCAAAATATCATGATTTTTTCTCAGTTATAATACTGTCTCTATACCAAGTAGATGAGAAAATAAAAAGAAACATCCTTTATAAAAATAAAGGATAAATTTAAAAAATATTAAAATACTTAATTCGGTTTGAAATTATAATACAGCATTTAAAAATGAGGAACGCACC
Organism: Laupala kohalensis; assembly: GCA_002313205.1. Classification (NCBI taxonomy): domain Eukaryota; kingdom Metazoa; phylum Arthropoda; class Insecta; order Orthoptera; family Trigonidiidae; genus Laupala; species Laupala kohalensis. The sequence goes on from NNCF01128615.1 coordinate 93,032, forward strand.
AGAATAGAGTTTGATTTTATTTTTCATTTCAAAGAACTATATTCAGATTCCATATACAAATTCACATACGCTGAACTCAGATTTTGAGGTTTCATCGGATTATTTCACTAGATAAGCACCGTAGATAAAAATCCCATACTCTAAATATAAGATATGCAAAAAGAGGGTGAGGTAATTAGAAAATTTGTCACTCGATTTTAAAAGCATAGACCAGGAAAGTCCTCAAGAAAAAATTTGCAAAATGTACGTGACTGCGAATATTCGTGGACGAAATTTATATTAAAGAAGACGCTATAACGTACAATGCGAGAAACGGCAGTTTTTATTTCACTTGTTCTTACCTTAAACCGCATGCAATAACGCTCGATGCTTACTCAGACCTCATTTCACAATACCTACTACCGTTGCACTTCACTTTAGTTGTGTTTTTTTTAATTATTACATTAATTTTAAAATTTTAAAAAATTGGCAAAGTTCCATCCACTCGTCGCTTTTAGCAATTCTATTGAACAATCATTCCAATACAGGCATTCTTGTACAGAGATTTTTTTTCTTACGTAAACTATTGTCAACACAGTAAAAATTGATTAATTCAACTCAAATCGGGTAAAGCACTATAACAAAAACGCGCAGGCTCACGAACAGTAAAACATGGATCGACGAGGTAAAAAATTGGGTTCAGACCTTGATCACACCCAGTAAACTAAAACACTAGGAGCAAAGCAATGGATCTTCAGAGCAAAGAACACTGAAACGCTGTTTTCTAGATCGGTCGTCTGTTGAGTAATCATATAATTGCAAGATTGAGACGCATGTATCTGTTGTCACTTCTTCGTTCACGTTTTTCGGTCTCTTGATACATACGAGATGACCTCCCAGACCTTATCCCACGTTCGCGCCTGCTTATTCAGCTGTCTCGATAGATCTCTGCACGTTATTGCTTCTCGCGATTTATTCATCAGTTTCGAAAATGAATTGAAATTATTTATCACGTTAAAGTGTCCGTAAAGTTTTAAAATTAATACAATATTATGATTTTTATTTTAATATAAGCAATTTTTTAAAGAACTTTAATTATTTAACTATTAAATATTTTAAACTCCCAAAAAACCTTCATTTTCGAAACCTTACTCCCAAACTTTCAATTATGCAGTTTGCATCACGACCCCTCCCCAACCCCCCCCCCCTTTGTGGGCACCAATGCAGTAGTAGAATGTGTTCACGTGTTGAAAGGACGCTCCTCTATATAGTACAATAATTGGAATTTATCAGTGATTCAAACATTGTACATGAAGAGAGGAAAACTAATTACAGTGAAAACACCCATTATAATAAAAAAACACATTAAAATTAACGCAACGAGAAGTTGGTGGTTACGATGTCCATAATAGGATTTACTATTTCACAAGAGAATACTCAGGTTCAATATGAACTAGATGAGAAGTGGATAATATGAAAAACGTTTCAAGGAAGAGAATAAGTAATTCTGGACAATTTCATAATACATACCAGACTAATATTTACGTGTGTCAATAACATAGAGATGCGGATATTAATGAAGCTGCTGAAGCCATATTGATCAAACCCGGCAGAGGAGATAAAGAACGTCGCCTGCTTAGGGGCGCACCTAGGATTTTTATGGGGGGGATTGAGGAATGTGAACATTGTTTCGATATAAATGAAAACAATGGGTAAAAACCTAAAGTCCTGTAAAAACAGGTGATCGAAACACAACAGTCGATGTAAAGATGTAGAACAAAATATTTAACGATTTAAATTTATGTAGAAATGAAGAGTACGTCCTTGGTAACAAAACGTTCTTTCCAGAAAAATAACAAGTTATAGAAAAAATAATAAATAAAAGAAGATTCTATTATCGATATTTCAGTAAATCACATCTTTCTAATTGTACTATGTGACGACTATATGTGACTATTAGTCATATTAGACTTTGAGACTATTAGACTATTAGATTTTGAGAAAACTGACTGTTAGACTATGAGACATATAAGATATGATTATTAGACAAACATGTCTTTTATGACGTGACTATTATACGTATTAGATTTTGAGAAAACTGAAAGAATTTTAACTTAAAATGTGGGGTATTTGCACACACTTTAAATTAAAGATCAAAACATGAAAATTATCTAGTCTAAGTGTCATTTAGCAAGTGCAGGAGTAATCTACTCCGTACATTTGGCTAGATAGGTTATCAGCCTAGCATCCACTCATAGTTATGACTAGTCCTTGCGTCGTTTAATTGCAGTGGTGTATTGTTAAATAAAAAAGTACCGGTACGCTGATCCTTCAAGTCTTAAAAATTGGCATATAGGAATCATTAAATGAAAAAATTGAAAAATATAAAAGCTTTTTACATTTTATTAAAATAATTTTTAAACAATTACGCATTATAATATTCCTGTTTATTTATAAATATTTATTTTCATTTTAACAAAAATTTCCATAAGGGATCATGTACGTACATAATTTTTCGTGCATGCTTTTTACTTACTCTTACATAGTATATAGAAAATTTTGTAATCGTAAAAAAAATTCGAAAGCGTGATTTCGACGGAAATATCTATTTTGGTTATCCCCGATTTAGAAAGAGCGGTTGTTGGCATTACGTCCGTCCGTCTGTGCGCAGTGATTCTGAGTCAATGGATGAATCAATTTAATTCATATTTCGTATTTACGGTAGAATTTACTTGTTGTCGATGCACGTGCTCTACTTCTTTTTTTTTTTACTTCAAAGCAAAGGGTACTTCACACTAAGGTTCCAAGTACTCTTTCGAATATTTATCAAAAACGGCTCCAAACATTTTGCTTATATTTGCTGTACGTAAGGTATAAATAGTATGCATTACATCCGCATTAGCGGTATTTCGCTTGAAAGTTTGGTATATGCAGTAAAATAATTGGCCAGCTACGCTTACACATTAGTTTACTGTTTCAAGAAACTTGAATAATACATATGGCTAAATGAGAATGTACATGAAGTGTATTAATCTGTATGAAATGTATTAACATTTTACAAATAAAATAAATGAAAAAATACAGGTGAGGTCTAATCCGTGGTTGCGCGCCAGGGCAGCTGGCCGCGCGATGCGACGAGGGAGCGCGTGCCAACGCATTAGTTGGGTTACGCTCGCGCCACAGGGTCACTAGCTCTGTGACCTGTGTGGTTGTATAATATTTAGCAGTGTAAATGGACCACGCAGACGTAGAATACACTTTTCGTAAACTGAAGTGAAAGATAAGATGATGATAAAATACTTAGGAGGACAGCAAACGCACTGCAAATACAAAAATACATCAAATTCTGTCTTCAACAAAATTACATTTACATAACACTTTTAAGATATTTTTTGTCACTCTATGCCGCAGATGGAGAAACGTACGTGTGAGAAAGTTTGTACAATGGTTTTGCACCACTAGTTTCGTTTGTGGGTCTACAGTAGATCAGTGACTATGTAACCTAGTTTTAATACATGAGTTTGGGTTCCACGAGTCTAAGGGTGGACCAAGTAGTTTAATAAATAATAAACTTGAAACATGGTCGATAAGATTACGCGACCTCTTATCAGTCAATATTAAATTCATACAACTAAAGTCACGTTCGCATTCTGAAGAACTACACGCAATCATTTTCACACAGAACATCAATTCTTCCAAATCTACATGAATGGAACGACCACCGTTACCTAAATAACCTCGGTACGCAGTTAAAATTTCTTTTTAATGGTATATCAATGATTCTATTTCAACTTTTCCAAATTACAAATCGATATCAGAAGGCAATTCGTTTGGTTCAAGAATCTTTAATTCGTCGATCATTTTTGCGCCTCTACTAGAATCTTTGTCAGTAAGCAATGTATCTTTGAAATTAATTATTAAACTAGTCAAAAACTTATTTATATTAATAATTCTCTTTCATTATTTGTTAAATCAATTGAGTTTAGCTTCATTTTATCAATAACATATTTAGATTCTACTAATTTATCTCCTTTTGAAGAATCCTTTAAAAGTTCTAAATGCAAAATACAACGGCGAATCAATTTATCTACACAGACTATTGTGACATTTCGATTTTGTAATGATTCAGACAAAATAGTTATTTCGACTACTACATCATACTTAAGAGCTAAATTTAAAATAAATTATTTCGACGAAATTCAATTGTAAAGTCCAAAAAAAACAACTTTTTCTGTCATGCTGTTCACCTGTACTACACTTTTTAAAATGATGACAAAATGAGACAAAATTTTGCCATTCTGTAGATACTGATTGAAACGAACTAACTACCCATCGCACATTAAAAATTCTTCCGATATTTTTCACTACTTCTTCAATGACATGACCTCATGTTTCTAATTCTCTTCGATTTTTCGGCGTTTGACTATACAGACTGTGTAGCTTGTCCATAAATGTTTGAATATTATTTATCCCGTGCATCTCTGATATTGTGTCTCCCTCTGACAATTCTAACCGATGATTCATTCAATGTCAAAGGATTAAATTCGGAAATTTATCTAATAAACATTTTCGACCCCAGAAATTTCGTCTAAAATATCATTCGTACTATCGCTTGTTAAAGATATAAAATGGTGTTGCAAATAATTATCATCAAATCCATATTTAATAAGACACTTTAAAAGCGAATCTGTCACTGTAAAAGCTGTTTGATCCGGTAATTCTACTAAATCAAGTACCAAATAATGCGGATTTTCGTTTCACCGATTTGACTTTTTAAATAAATAATCAACACTGACTTTTTACTGAGAGTAGTAGCTTCATCCATTATAATCGACATATTTCCGCGAACATTTAGAATTTCTTGAACCAATTTTCGTCTCATTTCATAAGCAATATGATCGATTATGTTTGTAGCATTATACCTTGAACTCAAACCATGAGCAATATCAGCTTCCTTTAATTGTTGAAGTTGAAGCAATTCAAATTGATCAGATCGTTCTTAGCCAAGTAATATGCCGTCCTGAATACTTTACATGTACTATACACTTCGCGATCTTTTATATTGTCGATTAGATTTTCTAATTTTTGTTCAGTCGATAATTTTGTAAAAAATTTCAGCTTCAATGTGGGATGTACTATTTAAATGGTTAAGGAAGTGAATTCGGAACTCCTATCTTTACCATAAGATGAAACCATTATCGAGCACCATTTCTTTGATAGAGCACCCGGACTTTTAGAAGGTCCTACATTTTTCACACTAGCGCATGTCAAACATTCCAATTTTTCGTTATTGCATGTCAGCCAAGAATTATTTTTTCTTCTCACTCCATAAATCGCTATTCCAAACAAAGGGTCAATTCGGTGTTACTTCTGATTCAGTCGTATATTCATTCACAATTTCACTTTCACTAGAACTTTCATATCTCCATATTTATGATGGACGAATACCCATGTCAGTATTTGTTTCAGATACTTTTTGATTTTCATTCTTATCTTCAGATTTTAAGTTTTTATTTAAAAAAATATTTAATGTTGTTTGCTTGCGCTTTGTACTCATCTCTCATAATTAATAAACCAAGTACAGTCAGCGAAAAATGTTTGAAAAATTTCGCAATGAATAACTAGCACTTTCACTACCTCAGGAATCACACAGAATGGTTTATCTATTTTCAAAAATGTTTCTAAAAAACATCTCAAGAAGAATTGCGGAGAATGTACATGCATTTTCATTGCTTCATAAAATTAACCAATAGTTATTTGTTTCGTGAATTTCAGGGAGAGGAAACTGATCCGAGCACTTCTTCAAATATTCATTAATATTTTTTCAATGGAATTTAAATGGATTTAACAATTCGGATTCAAAGTAATTCGGATAATATTATTTTTATCTATAAGTTGAACAATGTTAATAAGATGCTTACTATAGGCATCTGCCCTGAGTAGGCATTTCCCCACTCAGGACGGGAAAATTTTCTTTTAATAGTTAAACCTACCACAAAACACTTCAGAAAAGTAATACAATTACATTGTTCGGATTGGCATATTGTTTTTATTGGAAACTTAGTTCTGTCGTAGGCCTTTTAGCTCTGATAAATTAAATTTACAAAGTATGCGTTTCAAAAAATTGCTCCGGAACGCGTCCACTTTTTTAAACAAATGGGGGAATGTCGTTCCACTGCGTTCCACCCCCACTGCGTTCCACCCCCACTGCGTTCCACCCCCACTGCGTTCCACGATTTAATTGCCAAACAACGATCAGTGTAACAGAAGAGACATGAGAAGAGGTAATCCGGAGAAGTTCGAATTGAAACTGTCAAAGAGGAACTGTTTTTCTACGGCGAACGGAAGCGTCAGTAGAACCGAGAAAGGAAGCACTGTGCACGAAAAGTGGAATACTGGAAAAGTCTATACTGCATCAACTTAATCATTCATAATCGTTAAGAAAAAAAAACATTTGTGGGAAATAATGGCACATCGGTAACTGATATAACAATGACGAGTCGCTCAAAAGGGAGTAAAGTGAATCATGGGAACTGCGAACAGGGATGCAAATTGATAACAAAGGAATAGAGATTTATAAGGAACGACCGCGACATGAGTATACAAGTACACAAAAGAAAACATTAAATTCAGAAATTTGGATTGGTAAAAGTTGGAGGGACATGAGGAGGAAGATGAAGGAAAGGATGCTCTCCTTTGACTATATTATATACTCTACCGAATGTGACTATTTCTACACCGACTATTGACTATATACTTTACCGAACGCGAAATAAAAAGGCACCTGGATATAACGCGATCACCCATGAAATGACAAAACATTGAATGTACTGGTTACATCATTGGTTGGAATTTACAGAGAGTGTCTCAAACTATCATACTATCCTACATGTTGGAAAATAAGCATAATAAAAATATTTCTGAAAGAAAAAGATAGACCACCTAGCAATCCATACTCATTACGTCCAATCTCGCTCATACCGACACATCGAAAAATCAACGGAGAAGATATTAACGGATAGAATGATACAATATTTCAATTCTTTTGGCGAGGTTCAGGCCATGACACCTGATCTTCCACATAACCATTGGACATGGGAGAAGGAATTGGGAAGGAGATCTGTTGGGCTGCCGGGGAACTTCTGGTACGGAACCGACATTTATCTGGAGTAGGTGAGAAGAACCCCAGCCTCGCCTAGTTCGGTCGAGCAGGGTTTGAACTTACGCTCTACCGATCAGCACGATCGAGGAAGTGTTGACGCTACTACTAGACCACTGCTTTCGGTAAAATGAACGGACGTCAGTTCGGATTTCGCATGGGATGCTGCACAGAAGATGTCATAGACTACTTAGTGAAGAGAGTAAGGGTGTAGCGGAAGCTACATAATAAACATTAACTTATAATTGTCAAAGACGCTCCTACAAACGTGTGCCTACCACAGTAGACCTGGTTAATTATAGGTGAATACCTAGCAACTGAAGTTTGTTGATTAGAAACGAAAAATTCAGTCTACTATAAGTTCTCGAGCGGTCAACATCGCTGTTAGATGGAGTCCACTCCGCAATTACGAACGAGCTAATCGCTCACGTTCTTATGTTATATTTAATTCAGTGCTAAAATCATATTGTATGTTAACGTTATTTGATGTGATACAAAACTCCACTTTGAACTATAATTCGGTGTGTACTACCGGACCAGTGGATGAACTTTGAGTATTTTACATGTGAGTGACATTTGCTTTATCAGGAACTGATTAAACTGTTTCAATTCTACTGTAAGACGAACGACTTTTGACAATGTACCTTTTCATATAATTAATTATGTACGTTTCTAGTTCGCTTATCTTACATTAAATAACTTGTGCTTTTAATTGAATTCATGTTTTCATAATTTTCTGTTAGAAGATTAAGTATAGATATATTCTTTTAATATTTTGTGGGGATTCATCTAGGACATTAGTATATTGAAGTAATATTAATCAAGCAATTAGAAAGATGAATAGTTCCCTGACAAGGGAACGAACGGGCTCGTACAGTGCTTGCATATCTCTAGATGTTGAAAAAGCGTTTGACAATGCACAATGGCGAATAATCGTGGACCCTCTAAAGCGAAAAGAGATACCGAGTTATTTGTCAAAAATAGTAAAGGCGAACTTTACAGCGAGGACATAAATATTAGAAATAGGCGAAAGATAGATATTAAGAGAGGTGACAGTTGGATGTCCCGAGGGTCGGCGATTGGACCAATGTTCTGGAATATCGTGATAGATATACTGTCATATGGAAATCGGAAGAAGTGGGATTGGAATGCCTAGCTTAGGCGTACGACCTAGTCTTAGTGCTGTATGGAAATACACGAAGAGAGAGAGGCACAAAGATCTATCGAAAGAAAAGAGTAGAGTGATGTGGTTCGGACATGTCAAGAAAGACGGGATTTCGCCTTACGTCTAAAAGGGAAAAGAACACATATTGAAAAAACACAGCGATATCTTGAAGTAGTTTTTGAAGAGAGGTTAATGTTTGTAGAAACTTATATTATGTTCTGGGAAGAGTATGAAATGTAAGAGTGTGGGACTCACACATTTCAATATAGGAAGGACAGAAATGAAGATTCTTTATGCGGGTGCATTACGTCAGAAAATTATATGTGGCAGTACGACCTGAGGACACAGTTGTGAGCTCAGGACACCTGTGGACACCACTGTGAGCAGACGTTACGAGGATTGGAACAATAGTGTGTGATATACATGGCAGGTAGGTCAAAAACAGTATCATCCGAAGCTATCAATGAGCTGTTGAGATGAATGCCAGTAGATGTTTGTACAAAAAATGAAGTAGAAGGATATTTTAAAGAAGACAGGGAAAATGTTGAAATAATATTGACAAATGACAAGACATAGTGACATAAACGGAGAAAGTTAACAATACAATTAATGAAGGGATGGCAGACACTACGGGAGAGAAGTGAAGCTGGACGACTGGCATATAATTACATCGACAAAGTGGACTTTGCAAAGAAAAGATGAAAATGATTTAAACTACGAGGAGTTTTACTAAAGATTTTCACAGGCCCATGGAGATTTTAAATCTGATTTAAATTTAAAATGAATTGGAAAAGGGTAACTTGTGTTATTGGAAAAGGGTGTGAAACGTCGGATCACATTATGTGAAATTGTGACTATTACGCACAAGAACGGGCATGGTATCTAAAGAAATATAAGAACGTTGACATACATATTGGAGATTGCAGTACATTCATATATTCAGAAATAAAGTACAATCTATTTCAGGAATATGAAAAAAACTAGAAGAAATACTATCGGCTTTAAGATGACAACGATGACCACCACCTAGAAGAGACAGTCGCTTTCTTAAGAACAACGCCTCAGGACGGGACAAGCAAAGCTACGCTGTGCAGTGAAGACCAATAATAGCAATTACTGAATAACAATGACCAAGCCCTCGTATTACATATAATAAAGAGACGAGGATACTGAGGGAAATAGTTAAAAAGGAAACAAAGTTCCTAACTTCGTTGTAGTGTGAAAAAAAATTCGTGAGCGATGAGCAAAAAACAGAAAAACGTTTCTGTAAGCTTATCAAGACAAACGGACTTAATATATTTCATATTGTTGTCTTTTACAAGCTCTTTAAATGTATGATAAAGTTTACGTAAGTACAAACGGAATCATTTATTTAGTTTCTTGATGCATTTAAATTTTGGGGAAATTCTATTACATAATAATCAAACTTTCAAAGAAACCCTATTCCACGGTTGCACAGCGTACTCTTGGTCGCTAAATATTCTAACAGTTTACAACTATTCCAACAGTTTGCAATTCGTCTTCCTGATTCTTTCTCACTGTAATTAATTATACTCTCACCTAATTTTGCATTAGTTACTGTTTGTCATATTTTTGTCATTTCAGACGTCGCATTCTTTGTTTAATTTATATTTCATTTAAAACTTACTAAGTAATAAACAAACAATTTCAATCTCGAGATGAGATATGCAATTGCGAACGCAAAAACTGACCATGTAATCATAACGTACAGAATAGGGAGTACCAGGAATATACTAGGATATGTAATATAATTAATACAAACTATAACAGTTAAGGTATTACAGAAGAATTTTCAGGGATGTATAATAGGGATAGCAGAGTTACTACAGTACATTGGAGATAATGAAATAGATGTATGCCTATTACAGGAACCATACCTAAAATTTGGAGAACTACGAAATATCCCAATACGAATAAACGTCATACACAAAATTGGAGAACGGGCATCAGTGCTTATCTGTAACTCACGGATAGGTGTATTAGAGTACAAAGAGTATTCAAAAAATCTCCAAGAAATACGTATAGCAAAGGGGCACATTTCGGTTATGATAGTTAATTTATACGTGCAGTTTAGAGTAAAACGAACGCGCATCTTTCAAACGGAGAGATTTGGGGCCGAAGAAATTTATTTAAGTGGTGACTGGTACGCTCGGTCCCACTTGTCGGGAGACATAATAAATAGACGAAGGAAAATGTTTGGGTGACTGATTTTAGCAAAGGATTTAACATTCAACAATATCTATGGAATGTCTACATATGAAACAGTTGATGGAACTTCTATAGCACTGCAAACCAGAACAACTGAAACTCTAGCAACAATTTGGCGAACGGACGACACAATTAGTAGTGACCATAAGATGATTCTTTACAACATTGAAACAGTAACAGGAGGGGAAACAAGTACAGATACAAAATTCAACTATAGAAGGACACAATATATGTGTGTCGAACAGTAAAATCGGATATAGATGAAAGGATTAGGAAGCTGCAGGAGTACATGTTAAAAAGACTTGAACCACATTGTTCAAAAGTGACCAGTTGATACGTCGGGGGTTGCCATGGTAGGATATGGAAATGAAGAGAAGAAAAAACAAATGAAGAGACAACGTAATAAATTACGCCATACAAACGAGAGACACGAGGATCAACTGACTGGATAAATGGAAAGAAAGAGTATCGGGAGTTTTTGAAAGAATATAATGCATTAATACGTAAAAAGAAATGAGAGGACTGGACAAACCTCATCGAGGAAAGTTTAGATAATAATTTATCGAAAGATAGAATCCTCACTCATTGCAGAAAATGTTTTGAAGTAGTCAAATGTAACACATTTGATTTTGTTTATAGAACTCTTAGAAAGAGGGCATGTACAGCGAATGCTACATATCATTATTAAACAAAATAGAAGTATGTATTTTGCTAATTAATTAAGTGTTAAGATATAAATAGCCATTAACCAACGATATTAATTATTACATTACAGGGACGTAAATATAACCTCAAATCTTGCATCTTATAATGAAATACGTAATTATTTCACCTTCATGGAAGACTTGTGGCCGTTCATGTGTTGAAACGCTACTTAATAATATCATTGGCTTAGATAAATCACTTGTTTTATTTCAAAATCAATTGCAATTAAATGTTAAATATTTTCTTCAAAACCTATGTTTTCACAGTCACCATATACTGAACCCTTCAACTCTTCAACAGAAAGGCGCTTCAACATTAAGAGACCTTAATCAAGAGAGAACCGACAAGGCCGGAAATATAATGCGGAATTTCTCATGGCACTTAATTGTGTCGTGTCTCCCTCCCTAACTCCCTACTCCACCAATATGAGACGAGCATCAAGTAACAGGTGGCGGCAACCGGACCATGAGAATTTGCGAGTAGTAAATATAGCTATCGTGTGAAATTACGTGCTCTTAAGTTATAGCTACGACTGACGGTTCTCTCTTCAATTAAGGACTCTAGCGCTCACCTATCTCATAGAGCTCTACTAGTGTGATGTGCGAGGAGGATCTGCTGCCACCAAAGTTAACGAATGCCTTTTCTACAATGATCATGGAGAAAGAATCAGGAAGGGGAGCCGAAGATTCATCTCGACAGTGATTATTTTGGCATTGTATCTCTGACAACAGTCAGATGGCATGACACTAAAACAATGGCACTTGAGTGTTCACAAGAGTAGGTCACATGAGAATATTACTTTCATAACAAATGTTTCAACATTTGTTAAACTAGTCACCCTCAGATGTTTCTATTTATCCACATTACCAATTATTTTAATCTTACTCAACATTGGTACGGTTTTTGAAAGCCATGTCTAACTTGTTCTCAGTTCTTCTACTCATAAGACATCTGGAAAATCTCATGCGTCAGTTCCTGGTACTGTGCCAATGTAGTCAAACAGCGAAACCGAGGATCAAGTGGGCGTTTGACCCACTTCTCAATTTTACACTGAGACTACGGTGATCCTGAGTGAAAAAAATCCCGGAATCAAATTTCAAAAATATGGGATTTTCCAGTTACACCAACTGATGACTGTTTGGCTAGTCAATTTAGCGAGCAATCCATTCATGAAAAAAAGTTTACTAAAGTCGACTTCGCTTGACTACGCTGAGGAGGAAAGTTGAGCGCAGTCAGATCAATCGATAGAATCAATCACAAAGAATCAGAAGAATCACACTGGGCTGAGGATGAGAGTTGAGACCAGTCAGAAGAATTAGAAGAATCGCCAAGAAATTCATTGTTTATTTAGCATTATATGACAGTTTACCTCACAAAAAGCATTTTAGTAATCAATAGAATTTCCTTTTATTATTTACAAAACTTAAACGAGTAAAAATCTATCATTTTGTTCAAAATAAAAGGTGATAATTAATCTTATTCTAGAGAGGGATGCTTACAGGCACTGAATGGCATGAGTAGGTAGTCGATTGGATTTCCAGGTTTACAAGAATAGCAACAATTTTCTCTTCACATTTTCGCATTAAAGGCATTCATGTATTTTTTTGTAGCTTCTACCTCCATCTTTTCTGACTTTGACTCATTGCAAGAGTTTGAGCAAAATATAGTAATTAGTTTCATAAAATTCATTGTTGCATTCTACATCAAACAATGCAAAAAAGTTATTTCTTGTACGGAATCAACATAGATCAGATCACAGATTACAGAAGGTACAGATAGTTCACTCCCATACACCCAATGGTTCACTCCCATAAACCCTGCGCGCCACGGGGAAGGACCAGAACTACGAATCAGCAATTCTAAATGTGTTATTCGAACTAAAACACACACAAATCAACACCAAACAGAGCTCGAGTAGCATCAAATTAGTCGCAGTCGCCAGTTGAAGACCACGTGCTTGCCGCCAACGTCATCTCTCACTACGCGAGCAACCAGTTGAACTGGTGGTGAGGGCTGGTTAGTTCGGCTCCTTGCTAGTGGAGCGCTGATACGAGTAATCCATCTGTATCTAATATAATCTATGGATCAGATAAGCCTAATATATGAAGAAAAATTGAGATAGGCAGATAACTTTCTATAGATTTTCGAAAATGCAGTTAAAATTAAAGACGACTGTTTTTTTGGAAAATGCAGCTTTTGTGATAAAAAATGTAATTTAAAATTAACTGATATGTGTCCAAAAATGTCGTGTTGCTATTGTCACTTCATATATCACATATGTCAAATTATTAGCAATTTCACTGCACTACCAGAAGAAAGCAAAATTTGTTAGTACGAGGTTATAATACTATGGAATCAGTTTAGGATTCGGGTGGAGTCGGGGCAACATCAAGCAGTTTCTCGTTCATTGCCGCTCGATTCCTTACCCAACGCGCATGCGCGAACCCAGAAGTCGACTTCCGCATTCCATTCGCGTTTCTGAGCGAAGTTGACTAGTCAACTTTTCTGTTGTGAATGGAAAGCCCCAATAATACAGAAAAATCGATATTTTTCTACAAAATTATATCGATAGCAATAAGTATTCGGAAAACGATATAAATATAGAATCAAAAGTGTAAGTACTTCGATAGTTACGAAGTATCGTCAACGTCCCTACCTCTCGAAAATACGTTTTGCCGCCCGTAAAAGGGATTTTCGAAATGTCAGGAACTAGAAGAGATAAATATTTTACTTACAATACTCTGGTGTGCTTAGCAATAGGATTGGAAGGGAGAGTAACCACCGTTGATTTACGTAATGAATCATATGTGTATGGCAAAATCGCGCAAGTGGATGGGTAAGTTAGAAAGTGAAGATAACCTTCAAAGTAAATTAAAGCTACTCTAGAATTAGTTGGGTAACAATTTTCAGTGTCTCTTTCTTTCAAAGCCTTCATGTTAAAATGGTTATACTGAAAGGTATTTGCTACCACATAAGGAACCCACAGAACATGTTTTGTGCTTCTTTGTCAAATTAGGGCATCCTTTAAATTTATAACTAACTTGATCATTTTTCTGGGATAAATCTTTTAATGAAGTATTTAAACATTTTGTTTCAACTTCAGTATGTACAAGGATTTTCAATGTATTTTTCTTACAAGAACTGGAGCATAATGGGCTTTACAAGATTCAAAGCATATCCACATGCTGTGTCTTTTAAAGAATGCAAATTCATACCTGTTACCTGTTAATGAAAATAAAGAAAAGGATTGTTCCTCTAATTTTACATTTTGTCACTGTGCATTTAAAATTAATGAGTTATTTGGGAAATCTTATGAAGTGTGTATACTTGAAATTTCAGATGTATGAACTTGGTAATGACAAATGTAATATATGTTGATTCCCGTGGTGGAGAGTCTTCCTTTGATTCTTTTTTTGTACATACAAGAAACATCCGATACATTCATATTCCTAATGAGGTTTGTATTTCAGAAAATATCTTCGTTATTCCTACTATAAGTAATGTATATAATATAAAGCCTTATAATCTAAAGTTATTACTTATCTTTAATAATGAAGTGTTTACTTATGTTTGTTTTCCCCACCATGACACACTGGATATGTCATTGCTTTTTTCTGTTTTGTAAACTTTATAAACAAAGTTTTCCTATCTAGAAAATACATGGTAGACCCAGTAGTAAATTCTTATTTCATTCCCTTACCTTATATTGTTAGTTCATAGGGATAGGAAATCTTCACTTAAACGTTTCATGAAGTTATCATCTTTGTTATCTTCACAATTTCAAAGTGGTTTTTCTTCAACAAGGGCATTTACAAGTGTGTATTTCCACTAGTGCATACATTCTGCAAATAGAAGTTACATCATCTGTTGGAGGTTGAACCAGGAAGTAGACTACTGTTAAGATTTTTAAGATAGATCGATGTAAAATTATCAATTCTTTGATGTAAAGAAAATAATTATACCACTTAGACATTGAATGTTGTTAGTATTGTCAAATGGAATGTGTGCATTTTTTGTTGACCCAATAAGTCAATTGGGAGAGAAAAAATTTATTGACCCAGTAAATCAATCTTGTTTAGGGTGAAAAGGAGAATTTCACTGAAGGGACGTTCAAGAATGATTGTGAACATGTCAGAATTCATTATGTATATTTTTATCTTGAAATCAAAGATTGATATAATTCAATATATGTTGGTGTTACCAGTCAGTGCTATTCATCTTAAAACAACCAAATGGAATTCCATTAATTCACATCAATGTGGGCTCAGTATTTTTATGTAGCAATTTGTAAGAAAAAAATGAATCAAGTAATCCAAGCTCCTCTACTCAAAACCTTCTTCAGTTTAGGAGCAGTAACTGGATAACATTTAGTTCTATGTCAGAAATCCGAGGTTTCAATTTATTCGTTTTGAGTCGGCATATTTTTCAAATCTGATTCAAAAATGAGTTTCAGTATTATTCATACCTTCATCGTTCAGCCAATTCTTCCGAGGTTCAATTACGAATTACATATTGTGGTTAACGATTAAGAATCTATAAATTTATTCTCTCTTCAGTGAGCGTGGTAGCGTTGGGACTCGATAATTATTCACCTAAATAAAATTTTCTACAGATTAATGTTTTACTCTTTGTTTTTTAGCTTCAGTTTTGCAAGGTTCATTTTAACATACACGTATATTTTTCTTACTCGACATGGTCCAAGTTTTCATGATTGCCGCGTCAATTCCGTATCTTGGAATTTGTACTGGGGAGCGTTGCAAACCCCTGGAATAATTTTTAATAGTAGGTATGTTCCAATTGTACATGGTGAATTCGTAACCTTCGCTGTTACCATGCATAATAAACTTACGTCACACTTAGCGCGTCGTATTAGTAAACTAAAATATGCTACATCTTTTCACACGCTTATCACGTCCGAGATTATGCCTCGACTACCCCAGTGTGATAATACCGAGATAAGGATTTGTCCTGTTGATTTTGCTGGAAATCTGCCCAACCTGGTGTCACGAAATTTCGCATCTTGTTGTTCACTTTCTCAGATGGATAAACCAAAAATTGTGGATACAGGAGATGTTTTTCGACTTAGTGACTATGATTGTGTAGGATTTGATTTAGACAATACTATAAGTCGATATAAGCTGAATGCTATGGTTAAGTTGGAATACGATGTTCTCTCTCAATATTTGGTGAATGTTAAAGGTTATGATTCACAGCGCTTATATGCACCGTTTGAGAACAGAGTAGATTTTCTTCAGAAAGGGCTCTTTCTAGATTTTGCTCGTGGTAATGTTGTGCAAATTGACAGTAACGGATATGTGATGAAAGTATGTCATGGAACAAAACTACTCAGTGAACAAGAAATAGTGACAACGTATGGAAAAGACAGACAGTGGACAGTTGCAGCTGAATTCACTAGAAATATGTTAGAAGCCTGGAATGGACCTTTGTCTGAAAAGATCAGAACAGTTCTGGACTATTTTGACATGCCAGCTACTTTGGCATTTGCTAGAATAATAGATTCTTTGGAAGCAAAAGGTATGCAAAAACATATTCCCAAAGTATGGCCTGATGTTTTAGATGGTTTGATAGAAATGTTCAAGCGGGAGCACTTTTCAGCTGATAAAGGAGGCTTCTTTCCTTCATTGAAAGCAAATCCAGAAGAATATATTTACAAATGCAGTGATAATGTATTGAATTGGCTTAAGAAAATCAAAAGTGAGAAAATAACTTTCCTTATAACAGGTTCGAATGTTGATTTTGCCTCCTTTGTGGCATCAAATGCCATGGGAAAAGATTGGAAGGACTTCTTTGATGTAATAGTTTGTTTTGCAAGAAAACCAGGGTTTTTCTTGGGTGGAAGACCTTTTTTATCTCTTCAAGGATCCATTGAAGACGAAACTTTAAAATCTGATAAATTACGAAGTGGAGAAGTATATAGTCAAGGTAACTGGCAAGATCTTTATGGACTCTTAAGTTGTATTTCTAAAAGACAAAAACCTAAATGTGTTTATATAGGTGACAATTTGATACAAGATGTATATACACCTTCAGAATATACTGTGTGTGATACTGTAGCTGTAGTTGAAGAAATGGTTGCAGAGGGAATGGTGGATTGTAATGGAAGTCATAAAGATAAACATATTTTAGTATCAAATACCTGGGGATCATATTTTTCTTCTGTTAATAGTAACCATTCAAATGAAATGTCATTGAGATATTCTCTGTGGACTGATATAATTAGAAATCATAGTAAGATATGCATTCCTAATATAGAAGTTTTATCTCTAAATTCTCTGAATCATAGCTACCCAGCATTTATGAACAATGAACAGAATATATGTACACAACCTGGCTATTACCCAAATTGTCCTGTAACATTGCAAATTTAATGGTTTTATAAGTGGTAGATTTTATTATTTAATTATGTAAATTACTATAATGTATTGTTTGTAAAATAACTTTGAACTGTTTGCAAATATTTGCAGTAATACTTCAATGATTCGTAAAGACTCCCCAATTACTTTCAAATTGGTGCTTGTTTTAGGTTTAGATAACATTACCTCTGCTCAAGCATTGGAGCTCAAGTGACTGTTATGACTGGTATTTATATTATTCTTTCAAATGCTGTGATACAGTTTCATTTCAATTTTGCATATTGTTAATATAAGTTGTGCATTCTTAACAAAGTAAATAGATAGCTCATGTAGGTTTTTCCATAACATTGATTGCTTACATGAATTGTTGAAGCATTAATAATAAATGTGCTTTATTTTATCTTTTCTTCTGGTGTCACCTTTGCTTGCCACTTCTTGATACCTGTATTTCTCCAAGTGGACCAAAGTATCTTTTCAGAACTTAGTTTCTATATTGATGGTATCTGTATTTAATGTTTAATGTAATCATGAGTGTATAAATCTAATTGATTTTGTGAAACTATGTAAAGTTTGCATTATAATGTTGAAAATTTTAGGCATTAGCTCTACAGCAAATTTATGAAAATCTTAGCGGCTAACATTCTTCACACACTTCAGATGTGTAATCTGTTTATCTGCGTGCAGTTCTCTAATATAATTCAGTCAGTTGCATTATCAGTCAAAAGTAATGGAAAATGAAGTGTAGAACAGTTATCTTCAGGTACATTTATTTGCTGCCACATCTTGCCCCAAATCATAGACGATTAGAGCAATGTACTTCTACTGAAGTCTGAAAACTCTTTACTTTATAATGTAAATTTACAATTAGATAATAGGTTCCAGAATGATTCTATCTTTTAATTCTTAATATTATAGGTCCCAATGTCATTTCTGTATTATTTTTTTTTATTCTAGCTATCCATTAAACAGATCATTAAAAACCAGTTGGATGAAATGAAGAAATGTTCCAAATCTTTTACCCAGAAAGTATCAAATAAAGCTATGAAAAGGCATGTAGAAACATTGAAAAAGGTTTATGAAGAGAAATAAAATGTATGTAAATAGAATTTATACTCATTTGGAAGTATTTAAAACTTTATTGAGAATTTTTATCAAATAGCTCTGCTACAATACTGCCCAATCCAATGAATATGCAAGAAAATCTTGTTAATACTTATGGTTACCACTGAAAGAATAATACATTAATAGTAGCATCCCACTACAAAGTCATTTTTTGCACATAGAACATTATTGCCTCAATACCATGTCATCTTAGTGTAAAATTACTATGTTCAGCTCTTGAACATCCCACAAATACATCTTTTATTAATACAATATCATTTTATAACATATCTAGTGACAGTACATGCAGAATGTCTTCCACAAAGGCTTTATAAAGCTACGAGTCATTCATTAGTGTGAGAAGCCACTCCAACATGTAATAACTTCTCCCAGCCATAAATTGTTCCAATTCTCAACATTTATGAAATGGTTAGCCATAAAAAATGCACAATAGATATAAAATTGTATAATAATTACACTTCCCATCACCGTGATTAGGACAGAACATACATGTCCTATGAGAATACTTGGCAATAATTGTCCATCTATATTCCTCTTTAGCATACACTATAAGCACACTAAATTTTCTCCATACAGATTCAACTAGTTTTTTGAAGTGATAATTAATACTGCCATATGTGTAATTATTTAAAAAATATGCAGGAACTTTTTTACAATACTAGGGAGTGGTAAATTCAATAGCAAAGTCATTTTCCTGCAGAAAAGTAACAAAATCTTCCAAAGTGAAGAATGTAAAACGTATATAAAAAAAGAAAGTAACTTTGGCAAATTGTAAGTAGTTTACTTGCGTAGAGAACTGAATCTCCTAAATACTATAAGCATTCACATATTTTCTCACCTCAGTGAAATATCAATTACACTGAACATTTTTAAGGACCTCAGCTCATATCACATATTCAAAAGGCACAATTATTCCAATCCTGCTGGAAAACTGTTAGTAAAATTAAAGTGTAGAGACAAAATGCCTAATATAATACTTGGAATAAATTTCTCCCATACTTCACATTATCTTATAGAATATTAAAAACAAAAACAGAACTTTTTTTACCACTGAAGCTGAAGGATATTGTTACAGCCTTTCAATTGTGATAATATTCCTTCATTAATTGTTAAGTAAAATGTTTCCCAATTCACACCCAACTGAACTGTAGAAGGTAGTACACAAAATTCAGTACTGGATTACTGTTTCCTCTCAATACACATTGCTATTCCCATACCACCACCAATACATAATGCAGCTACACCTTTAGTTCCTCCAGTCCTTTGTAGAGCATAAAGAAGAGTAACCAGAACTCGGGTTCCTGAAAAAAAGAGAGAGATTTGAATTTTTTTCTTTATTAGTAAAATGACAATTCAACTAAACAAAATTATTTTCTTTTATTGGCAAGTGTAGAAGCTCTTGGCCACTTGCACAGTCCAGCTGCTAAATATATGTGACTGACCTTGACTATTAGCTTTAACGAGAAAGGGGTAGCAGATAGCTTTTTCTAAAAACAAGGATTGACAAACAACCAAAACTTATAAATACCCTAGTGGTTGAATACAATGTATCTCATTTGAAAGATGGGTGTGCCAAAATTGAACATATTTGATCTCACATCTATTAATAAGATGTAAAAACTTATCACATGTGATGACCATGTTGGTTGTCAGACTCATAGCCAGTCAATGTGCATAGATTGAGCAGCTCGTTTTTAGGAAACGTCAATAAAATTACACAGTGCCTCAAACACATACCATTATGCCACTTATATTCAAATACAGTTAAACACACTTAAAAGAGATGCCAAGGGGAACAAAAATTTGTCTCTTATACGAGTGAACACATAGGAAATGTAATTTGTACAAGTTAAGTTTAACTTAATATATCTACATAACATTTGAATGGCCCAAAAATAACCCTGTACACATTTTAATTATTGAAAGGTGCTACAGCCCTATTTGCCAGGTTTACTTAGTTTCCATAAGCACGAAAGATCAAAGGAAAAAACGTAATACCACAATGCTGTACGAAGGCGGAAGAAACCGAACAATTTTTTCGTTATCCTTCTGAGTGTGCTGAACCACCACTACACGTGAACAGATTTTTGTACGGAATCGCTGGGACTCATTAAAACATCGCCGAATGTGGGCGCCCTTAATTAATCCCAACACCGTTTCCAGTAATTCATGAAATTAGAATGACAAACTAATATTACAGTCAACGGCAAAGAAGAAAATTGTGTAGAACAATTTTTGTTTATAATTACCATAAATATCAAGAGCTATGAATAAAATGTATATTTTCCGAACCACAATAATATTTGTAGTAAGATGGCATCCAAGTTATTTTCAAACCTTGTTTGGACCGCTATGTGATATTCCGCCCCGCCTTATATTGTTGGCAATAGGTAATTCGGAATGTGACGAAATCCGCGACATTTACTAACTAATGAGAAAGCGTTGCCAGTTGGAAGGTGCAGTACGACACGAATGGTAATTCGAGAGAAAGACGCATCGTTGCTTCGGTGAGAGTATAACCCACACTAATTGTAAGAGAAACCTGTGCGTCATACGTCAATCACAGTAAGGTTTTTTGCTTCTTAGATATTGGAAGTCACAATGCTAGCACTATCCGTTCTACAAAAAACTGATTTGAACTTATGGACGCAAGATGGCACTTCCTATATTTTATGAAAAAAAGCGGAAAACTATTGGAGCAGTTAACTTGGAAGTNTATTTGAACTTATGGACGCAAGATGGCACTTCCTATATTTTATGAAAAAAAGCGGAAAACTATTGGAGCAGTTAACTTGGAAGTTTTGTGTGCTAACACACCAAGCAATTCCCTATCTTATTCACGTAAAACATTTTCTCGGGGCCACTCAGGACGTAAATTTTTCATTCAAATGTACTGTTTATGTCTAATGACACTAAATGCAATACTTTTCAACAAGAATCAATTGATTTATCGTGAGAAACCTCCAATTTTCCAAAAGGGGTAAAATGTTGAAGGGAGTGGCTCGCAGAGGGTTTCTTTAATTGATGAAAAAACACGTAAACCATGTTCTTTGGACAACCACGCACAATCTGAAATACACACTTTTCAGAGGGGGTGGGTCTTCAGACGTGGGTGATTTAATAATCTCGGCTACTGGAGTGCACATTACTGAGTCTGTATATGTGATACTAGCTCTCCCCGACATTTTGAAGTCTGATATTCTTGCTCAGTTTTCTCAAAAATTGCATTTCTCTTCACTAAGTGTGCCCCAGCACTATGGGGATGGCACAGACAGCT
Organism: Laupala kohalensis; assembly: GCA_002313205.1. Lineage (NCBI taxonomy): Eukaryota > Metazoa > Arthropoda > Insecta > Orthoptera > Trigonidiidae > Laupala > Laupala kohalensis. Next base: position 115,042 of record NNCF01128615.1, read on the forward strand.
CCGAACAAGGGAGTGTCTGGTTAAAAACATAGGAATTCCTCTGGTCAAATTTTAATCTGATACATTTTAAAACATAGAAGTTATGGAGCGATGAGCATTGCTAATTTTGTGGCTTATTGTAGTAATAATTTACTTAAAATTTCAATCTTAATTTTACCCTTAAAAGAAATATTTAGCATCCTGACTAGTCACGTCTTAATGGTCAAATGTATTTTACTTATTACCAAAGCATGCCCCTTTAGAGATATTTCATGATAATCTTATGGGATATCACAAAAATTGCAACTTTTGGTCATTTATAAACAAAAAAATAGGGAATACAACTCTGCTCCAGAATGAATTAGAAACTAATATGCAATTAAGACATTTACAAAAAAATCCAGCATATGAAAAATGACTTTTAGCATTAAATTTTTGGCCTAGATGTTAAATTTGTATATTATTACATTTATATTTGATATCATTGGCTCTAATGACCTTGATGTTGACGAGCCCTAAAGCCCCAACAAAAACAAAAAAAAAAGATATCATTTCTATGCTATTTAATAATAATAACTTATTAATCTGCTAGTGAGCAATGCTCGGTAGCAGATAGAAAAGAATACATACATAAAATAATACGAAGTTAAAAAAACAAATCATCAATATCTATAAAACACACACACAAACGAAATAAAATGCTTACAAATTATTACACATGATACAGCGAAAAAGAAATTAGATTTAAGAAATTAATTACCTACATGAGGCTCATGTGCGTATATTCACATACATACACAAACATATTTTCGCTAACAAACATTTATAGAAACACACTCATATAATCAAACACACTCAATATACACACATATTACTCCTCCTGTACCCTTAGAGTAAAAGTAATTGCTATAACATAGATAAAAGAATTTTTAAAGCATAGATAAAAGAATTATAATAAACTAGGCTAAACAATGCACTGGACACTATTTATAGTATCGTTCCTGCTTTTTTTTTTTCCTTCCAGCATAGTATCTTTGAAAACAGAGCTACGGAAGAAACCTCTCAAGGGTTCTAATAACCTAGACATTCGTGAGCCCTAAAGCACCAATAAAAGAAAAATGTTACAAAATCTCTTTGCACTCTCAAACAATATAAACCAACCAAAAAAATGTGGGGAGGGTGCTGAAAATCTTAAAAAACTAAACCAATACCCATTTACAACTCTCAAAATACAAAAGGACTAGGGGTAGAAAAAAAAATAAAAAAACTTGGCCGCAACCATTGGTTGATTTGCTATGAATGACGAATGACCCATTATTGTTGTAATCATTTTTATTACAGATGGTGAAATTTCTTGAATTTTTTTCCTAGACAAATTATCTTATACGTGTATAATGAATATGTAACAAGTATTTTGTGATTTGAAAAAGTATCTTTGTATATTTGAACATATTTTGGGTTTAAAAACAATTCTCATACATTTCTTCTGAGTAGTCAGAGTAGGTTTTTTTTTTTTGTGCATGGGGGGCTATACTGCTCATGTCGACATCAAAGGTCATTGGAGCCCGTCAGAGTAAGTGAATATTGGCAAAATATCTGAACATCTCAAAATAAACAGATATGAATATATGACTCCCAAAATAATATGTTTTCAAGTCTAACTACAATACTAGCTTAACCCTTTCATGAGCTGATGGATAAATGTATCCTCCTCTTTACACCCAAAAAGTTCAGGGAATATAACTAGCCAACTTCTACATAACACATCTTGCATGAACCACTTCTGCAGGACATGCTCTTACTCCTAGTTCTTCCCGATTCATGGACAAATGGACAATTTCCCGATTCAACTGACAAATGGATTTTCAGATGACAGAAAATTTTGGGTTTAATTCATTATTGTGGGTTTTAGAGTTTTGGTTCAGATTTTGGAGAGAGTGCAGTACCACTTAAGGAATACTTGAAAAGAAAGGGAGAAGCGGTGCAATTAAAGGTTCTAACACCATTTTCAGCATTAGGTTTCATGTCATTAAGGACACACTGCCCTTCAATTTTCTATAATGTTCTGCTAAAGTTTACAATTATCATCTGAAGATCTTGATGTTGGCAAGGAGCAGACACTGCACATGAATGGTATAGATCAGTGATGGGCAAACTTTTTAAAGAGGGGGGTAGGAAGGAAAAAAACTTTAGGCGGGCCAATATATTAAAATTATTTTTTTAAAATTATTATTATTAAATTTATTAAAAAATAAAATTTATTTAAAATATTTTATTAATTTATTAAAAAATGATACATTTTACAAAATTCTTGTATTTTTTGTGATACTAAGTCCTATTAATGACTGAAAGATTATGAAGGAGAATGTGATGAATGAAATTGTGACAGCATTTTTAAAAGTTTCTCATAATTTGGATCGAACTGGGATGCACTTATTCTTAGAAGAGAAGGTAAATGCTCATCTGTCAGTCTGTTTCTAAGGCAACTCTTTCGAAGTTTCATTGCAAAAAACACCTGTTCACATATATATGATGAAGCAAACATAGCAGTAACTTTCTGGGCATGTGATATCAGATTTGGAAAAGTGGATTTTGACAAGGACTTGTAGAACTCTAATTTTGGAACGTTAAGAAACAATTGATTGTGTGTTACATTGTAATTCAATCAGTTCAAGTTGCAAGTCTGATTTCAGTTTCACAGTTCACATTGAATTCAACCTCCGGAAGTGAGACAAGTCATTCTTAGCAAGCTGATTCACAAATAGGACAAGTTGCAGTTTACAATCATCATCTGAAGATCTTGATGAAACCTTTGAGATGGTCCCAGATATCATCAATCAATTGATTTTTGCCTTGCATCTTGACATTCAACTTGTTCATGTGGCAGAGAAGATCTGTAAAAAATGTAGTCCGAAAGCCATGCAGTGTCTTCCAGGATTTTATACTCTACAGACCCCTGTTTCTCAAGGAAGAATATCACTATTTCGTCTTTCAGCTGCCAAACTCGCTCGAATACGCGTCCTGCGCTAAGCCACCTTACTTTTCGAGTAGTACAATATATCAGAGTACTCATATTGCATGGATTCTAGAAACTCCCGAAATTGTCTGTGAGCATGCCCTCAAGATCGAATAGCATTAACCAGCTTCACAATAACGTCAAGCACAGGTTTCATTTCCAAAGCAGATTTACCCAGGGCATCTTGATGTATGATGCAATGTAGAAATGTAACATTGTTATCTGGATATTTTTCATTAAAGATCCCAACAAATCCAGATTTTTTCCCTGTCATATTTTTCGCTTCATCTGTTTTTATACTACATATGCAATTTATAGGTACTTTCAAAGTTGAAATTCCTTCCATACATTCATGAAAAATATCTGACCGTGTTGTAGTTCCCTTCAACGGCCTCATGCATGCTAATTCCTCTGTAATAGAGAAATTTTCATCAACATCTCTTATAAATAATAGCAACTGTGCAGTATCATTTATATCAGAGCTTTCATCCATAGTAATTGAGCAGATTTTAAATTGGCCAATCTTTGATAACATGTTTTTATCTATAGCTTCAATTCTGGAAGTCACTGTTTTCCGAGATAAGCTTATTGTTTCAAAATCTTTTCTTTTGTCAGGAAATAAAATATCGCAAACTTTGAGCATGCAGTGTTTAACAAACTCTCCATCAGAGAGAGCTTTGTTACTTTTAGCAATATTGTATGAGAACTGTTTCCTTTCTTAAAAATACTTTGCTGACCTGATAGTGTTTTGCATAGATCTTCTGCTTTTTGTTTTCTTTCTTCTACGGTCAGGGCTCTAATCTTGATATCGTTGTGCTCAGAGTTGAAGTGTCGTGAAATGTTGTATTCTTTGTAGACTGCTACAGTTTTGTTGCAGATGTGACATAGTGGTTTATCCCTAAAAACTGTGAAAAAGTATTTCCAAGTCCATTCATCTTTGAAAATACGGCACTCAGAATCAACTTTACGTTTCTTAGATAACATCTTAGGGCAAAATATTTTCACAATATGCAGAGTAAAACTAGTAAACGAACAATGCCAAGACAGGTCTGAATCAAGAAACGTGTTACAATATCTAGTCGCGGTGGAGGGGGTAGCTACTGCGAGGAGGCTCCGTTGCCAGTTTTACTCTTCACTACAAAGTTGCCTGCAGCCAATACCTCTCACTCTTCACATAACATGCCAATATCTAGGATAAGTCAATAAATGTGTATGTTGTTACTGATATAACACAAAAGAGAAGAAAAAAAAGGAAATATTTATTTTTCTTATAGCCTGTATTCTTTTTTTATTCGTCAAATTAGGAATAATACCGCACGGGCCGGATAGAACATTTCAGGGGGCCGCATCTGGCCCGTGGGCCTTAGTTTGCCCATCACTGGTATAGATAGTAACATTTAGAAATAATGTGTCTTGAAAATGACTTAAGAGGGATCCTTGTGGTAACCCAGATTTCTTGTATTTCCAATCTTTTTTTCTTTCGCATTCAGAAAACAAGCAGACAGTTCCTATGTTATCTTCTCAAAGGACTTTAATGCTGACAACCACCATAGAGACCTATGAAATTACTGACATGTAATTGTTCTACAAGTTTCTTCTCATGTGTTATTTTCGGTGACTCCATGTCTTGTTTTTTCTTCGCCAATTTCAAGAAAAAAAGCTAGGTATTTACATCTTTGTTAATATATTAGAATTTCATTGCAACTTACAATGGCTCTCCAAAGTAAGTGGTAGTGTGCTTACCCACTGGCAAAACGTCTGGGGTTTGGTTCTACATTGGTTAATATTTTCAAATAAAATTATGTAATAATAACAATCTTATTTCTCAATTAAAAGTAATTGTTCTGGCAACAACCTTCTAATAGTTATTTTGGGAAAGGCCAAATGTTTTTTTCTTCTTTTGCATGTTATTACATTCATCATTCTGGTTCTTGTAAAAAATTGAACACTAAAGTAAATTTATCAACACTATTTTTTTATGAAAAAATGTTCTAATTAATTGAATTAAAAGAATAATTAAATAGTGAGTACACCCAAAGGGTCAGATTTTGGGTGTAACTTGTTCAAATTTTGCATAAATGTAGTACATATCAAGATGTAACTAATGCTGCTCTAATACAATGCACCTCTCAAGAGATTTTGAGAAATCAAGGTGCAAAGCTTTATGCACCAGCTTAATACTATATCTGTACAATGGGTAACTATCACCATGGCTTAAGTCCCAGTAAGTCCTGTACCAAAGTCAATTTCCCAAGTCCAGATTCCACTTACCAGATGCACCAATGGGATGCCCCAGAGCAATAGCACCTCCATATACATTCACTTTTGATGGATCCAAATCAAGCTCTCGAGAAACCGCAACTGATAATGAAGCAAATGCTTCATTTACCTCAAATAAATCAACATCATCTTTCTGCCATCCTGCTTTCTTAAGCTGCAAAACAAAACAAAAATCTTTAAGCTTCATTTACAAGTGAGGAATTAGTCAAAATTAGACAAATCAATTAGAATTTGTCCGAAAGGAATTGAATCAATTTTTTTTATGGAGTTCTCTCTGTTCAACATCCATTAGATGTTTCAAAACGTTTGCATATGTTTAACTACCACAAATCCTCACAAACCCTAATCCAAATTTGAAATAATAGTTACTAAATGACGGTATGATACCAAATGGTTGCAAAGTATCCTGTAGTTAGAAAGGATCTGCTGAAAGTACATACTTAATTTTTATTAATAATGTGATTTTCTTGAGCCAATATTCTTGCAGCATTATTGTTCACTACTATTTTTATTGGTGCTCAGTAACCCTTTGAAAATCAGACAGTTAGAAAAATGATATCCCCATCTACAACAACAATACAAAGAAGGCAATATTACTTTTTGCAATTTTCCGAAACACGAAGAAGAAAAATAGCGACATCAAATTTTCCTAAATATGTATTTTCATGGATTAAAAATATTACACTACATATAATTACAAGTTCACATGCTTCTTTTTAGATTAATTCGTTTACACTAAATTTACAAAGTTTGTATGAGGAGTTTGGTTGTGATATGTATCGCTAACTTGAAGCATTTTAGAGCACAAACAACAATTATCCCATTTTTTGTAAAATACAAGAAGTGAGCAAAATAATTACAGAAATCAAAAAAGTATTTACTTCTGGTATAAACTACATGACAGATCTGTTATTCTTCAGAACTCAAAAATACAGAAAATCAGTATAAAACCGAAACTGTTCAAAATTCTGAAAAGTGAAGAAAATTGCAATCCATTACAATTAGTGGTTTCAATCAGCTGTGGTTACATTGTGTCATGTCTCCATCCCTTTCTCCCTACTAAGCCAATAACATGCTAACACTGAGTGATAGTTAGCGTTGAAGGGGCCAGTTACACAAAAGGAGGAAATGTAAAGGAGTACATATACAGTACAGAACAAGAGTGGTTTTACCTAAGCTGAGAAAATAGATATACTGCTAGGATAAGACAATTTTGCATGCTGTCTAAATGGAATATGATGGGAAAGCAGTGATATGCTTCTATACAGCAAGAAAAAGAGGACAGGATTCATGTCCTTTGGACGACTGTGCAGGGCAGATGTGTGCACTAAGGGACATGATGGAGGAAGAAAGAACTTTAAAAGGACAGAAGGATAAGCAGCAACCATGCACTGGTTTTCACATAAGTTGGGTCCCAGAATCAACTTGTGTCAATCAACAAAAATCATTAATTGGATCCCGAGCCTCTTCGAATCCCTGCTTCCAAGGTGTGCACAGGGCCCCAGGCCTCTCCAAATCCCCCTTTCCAAGAAATGAGTTGGACACCGGCAAGCGGCACGAGTTAAGAGCCATTAGATGTGCCCCACACCCTTCCCTAGCTTCTTTCATATAATTAGTTAACTTGAACTGTTAATTTATAATACTAATTCTTTTTTCACTGAAACATCTCACTAAACTCAAGTAAACTCACACTTGTACATTTTCAAGAAACTACTAACCAGGTGTTATAAGAGCATGGTATTAGAAAAATAAAGTGTAGGAAATTAAGTACGATTAATAAAATCATTGAATGTAAATAATAATAAATTGATAAAATACAATATTATGATCAGTATATTTTTTTTACAAAACAAATAGTTCATTTTTGTATTTGTAAGAATGGGTTTGAATGTGTGCGATAAGTGAGAAGTGCACCACTAACATACAAGTAATAGCAACCTCAGCAAATAGACAGCATTCAAGAGCAGGGCTCTACTGCTCTGGAGTAGAGATTCCATAGCTACCTGAATACCATCTACTCAGCTCAACAGCCATGTCACAAAGTCCTGTCCCCTCTTCTCAGGCCGCAAGATTTCTACCCCTCATAATCTTACCTCACCCTCCAAAAAAGAAAAAAAATCTAAGAAAGTGTACTGCCTAGGATCTTATCCCCTCCTACCCCAGAAAGTAACCCCCGCCCCCAAGACATCTGAGGTAGTGTATGACTCAGAATGTAACCCCCCTCTGGTACATAGTATAACAGCAAGTTCCCCGTCATTTTCTCAGTAATGATTGCACAGATTTTATTCCAATTATAACAAATTGATAGTGTGTTTTAAGAGGATGGTATAGATATGTAATACGTAGATATTTCTTGTAAATTAGATTAGACGTACAACGATAACCATTGATGATGTCGGAAAAAAAATAAGCATTCGTCCGAGGGGTATCTTCACATGGGCAACCTAATAGTAAAGAGATGGGTGACAAAAAACATGGTGAATTTTTTCATCTTTTAGTTCAATAAGAAGTTCCCAAACATAGAGATCTAAATACAAAGGTTATTCAACATTGTTGAAGAAATTATATAGACGTTATTGAAACATAGGTTTTGCAATGTATATCCTATCAAATTAAATATGTTATATGTTTTGAGCATTACGAAAGAAAATTACGGACAGTGTAGGTATTTCCGAACTCAAAGTGAAATTTCCAATAAATTACACCTTCATGTAGTCTTTTCCAACAATGGTTTAACTTAATGTTCTACAAAATGACTATAAACTCTGTTATTAGTGCACAGAATAGCAATACGGTTAAAACTGAAGAGAGTGCGAAATAGAACTGTAAAATGGACTGTCGTTAATTGGGTCTCGTTTTCAACCCTGTTGTCACACAAGTCCTTTACTTCTGTCATAGAACTTTCAATATCTTCCTCATATAGCAACATTGCCCAGCTACCCTGACTATAACAGGACCAATTCTCGATTTTGACATAACATTACCTACATTATATAGAACTGTATTGGCCATGTTGCAGCAGTTTCATACAGCAAAGTAGACATATACAAGAAGCAATGTATAAAACGGGTGAGTTCAAAGGAATTTGCTGCTTCAACATAATGGAGTGAAACGCAGACTGTAGTTGTTAAGAGATATGTAACCACTAGGTTTTCAAAATTCTGAAAATTAATCGTACAAGTCTCAGAATACATATTTTAATCATCGGAGCTAAGATGCACCAAGTAGAAAGTAAAGCGTCCGTCAAACTGATTGTATAGCACGATTTCCATTTATGTTATCGAGTGTCAAAAACACTTAGGAAACTGACTTGAAACAATGAGTCAATGAAAATATTCTTGTTTGATTTCATTTTAGTGGTGACTAATTCTCAGAAGATACCAACTGTCATATAAAACACTGAAATGTATATATTTTGTATATTATTTGGGCTAGTTGAAATATTATTTGCACTAGGTGTTCATCTAGGGTAAGTTACAAATGCATTGTTTTTATTGAATATACTGTCCCTTTATCTAATCTGCTCACCATCATTCAATACTATTTGTGACTGAAAAAAATATACGAAATATAAAGGGAATAGCTAGAAAGTGAGAAAAACTCCAGGACGACATTTAACAAATGAAATGGTTTCAAAAAATAAATTTTTGAATAGTTTATAGATTGCTCTAAAGACAAGTCTAAAAGGGATTGTCAAAATTCTGAATTAATTTCAGAACATATAATTACACTTTTGTTTCAGGATTTTTTCCATGATTTAACATGAAATAGTTATATTAAAAACTATATTATTTTAATGACACAGTATAGAAAATAAAGTAAATATTAAATTTATATTCAAGTTATTTTCTGTAAAAGCAGTTTAGGTCTCCAGGAGAACTTGAAAAAAATAAAGAAACATAATGGGAGAAAATATAGTAACATTACAATTAATAAGCATTTTAGTGTATAATATATTGTTGATATGTAATAAATAATCACACCATGTTGATTAATTTTGTTTCAAAATTGATTTTATTCCAAAATAATCATTAAATAATAATGTTCCAAAATAATCATTTAACTGAAATAATTTTTAAATTCATTTAAAAGCTTCAATTAGGACTTTAAAAAAGTCCTAGCCCCATAAACATATCTGGTACTAACCCTATGAGATTTAAAATGATTCACTAGTTCCACTTCTAGAGATTCAAGCAAAGGTTTCCGACCACACACACTGCTAAGATTGGCAGCTCCGTATACCTCCTCCCAAGACACAAGTGTACACTTTGCCACAGGTGTCTTGGGGGGAGATAAATTCTAGGTCACAGGGGTGAGGGATAAGTTTGCGGGGTAGTAAGATTCCATAGTGTACATGTGTACTAATAGAGATAATATTTAGTCATTCTTATCTTAACCAGTTAATAGTAAACATGGGAATCTATGCAGTTAAGTCTTCAGCAAGATGTCCAACTCGGGAATCTTACTAAAATGGAATCTTACTAAACTATCATGACATGACATTAAAATGTAAGATTCTGAGGGGTAGAATTCCGGTGAACCAATCTGAAAGGGGAGCAAATTGAATAGATATATCCTTGGTCATACAGTTGGTAGACTGGTGTAAAATGTAAATAATTTGTAGTAAATTAGAAGTAAATCAATGAAAAGAATTTACACCCAAAGACCAGTAGTTCAATTTTTTAATTACTATGATTTGAATATTTACAGTTTTATTTATTTTCATTGGAGCTTTAGGGCTCGCCAATGTCTAAGTCATTATAGTCTTTGCGGGTGGGGAAAAAATGCAGTTTTGCACCATAGGAAAGAGCCAAAGTGACTCTTCCCCGTGTGTGGGACTTGCCGAATACCTCGACCATACCCACTAAAAAACCCTCCTGAATTCATCAAATATGTAAACACACATATGAAAGGAAAACAGACAACATTTTTTTAAATTCTAAAAACTATAATTTTGCAAACAAAGGAAAAGGAAGAATGAAAGGAAAGGAAAGGAAAGAAAAAGAGGAAAATGACCAAATTTAAACCCTCCCAAGAACTTGTGGGGGGATCCCCAATCTATTTATAAACTTCTATAATTTGTTAACATGATCCATTTCATTTCTGAGAATTGTTGGTAAATCTGCAGCCACACCAATGTTTCTCCAAATTCTGGTGTATTTTCTGCAATCAGTTTGTAGGTGAAGCACTGTCAAAGAAAAACTCCACTCCTCTCGTACGGGTTGATCTCCAAGTTGCAAGAAATACCAATGAGTGAGAGGACTATGTGATATGCGCAGGTGGGTTAAGAAGACCATGGTCTATTCTCTTCAACAGCCAACCACTCAATGTTCTATACTCTTAGTATCGTTGTCTTGAAGGAATTTATGATGTCCTTTTGGAATCACAGAGAAATCTACACGATTCTTGAGGTATGTCACCTTTGCGGAAATGTGTGCTTCCTCATTCCCTCCGATTCCTACATGTCCGGGAATCCAGCAAAATATAATGTTCTTTCTGTCACTTTGGAGAGAACAAAGAATATTCTGGATCAGCTTATCGACTGGATACATGGTCTGGATTGCTTGAAGGGTACTCAGAGAATCAAAGCAATTCAAGAAATTTTATCCACTTTGTTGATCTCGGTGCTCACAATATGGCGTAGCACTCAGCAGTGTAAACACTGCACAAGTTGCCAAGACGGTAGTCACAAGTCTTACAGGGAGACACCATTGAGCAGCCGACACCATCGGCCTACTTCGACCCGTCTGTAAACACAGGAATATAGACCCAATGTTTGTCAAGGAATAGGTGGAAGTACACCCTCAACATCATGGCTAGAGTCTAGTCATATTCCAGAAGATCGAAATTAATCTTCGGCTTATGCAAAGTCCAAGTAGGAGTCTTAACTGAAATCTTGATTTAAGACATTGGGTGTGCAAATATTCAAGGTTTCCCAAATTTGTTTGGAGCGATATCCAAATGGTTTGGTTGCTCTCAATCTGCTGTTATAGAAACAGATGGAAGGAGAAGTAGGATGAAATACTGCGTTGTGTACCAGATTATCGGGTAAAGTCCGCACATGGGAAAAGTGTCGTAGCATGAGTAGTCACCGCTGGAGGGAAAGAGATGGTTTGCCACTCTTGACATACAAACTGGGAATGGGACTAGTATGGTAGGCTCCCGTAATTAGTCAGATTCCTGCACAATGCAACTTTTTTAAATAGCTTGCATGAGCAGAGCTTTATACAACAGAGCCATAATTGAGCTGAGATCTTAGGAATACTTGATAAAACAGAAGCAATCAGCACCCAATTCCCCGTTTCTCAGGCTAACTTGAGGAGATTCTAGCTCTTTGGTTGGTAAGATGTTCAATCCAATTTAGTCTCTGATCAAAGATGAGACCTAAGAACTTAACTTGCATAGTGTTATTTTTGTAAATTAGAAGTAAATAATTTTGCAAAGAAAGAAATTGGTTGTTTCATTCAAGTTAGCAAAACAATTTTTAGTTAATATTTTACGATAATTTATCTTTAAAAAAAAAGTTAAAACAAGTTTTGTTTTAATAATTCTCATATAATTTGCTGATCTAATGAAAAAGTATTTCATTACAAATGTTTGTAATATTATCTGAAATTTCAAAGATTTTTTACTAGTGATGGATGGATTACAGCAGAAGTAACTGTAAATTCAAATATTGGCTTTCTTGCTCCCAACTTAGTTCAACTTTAAATGCATGAATCTGAGGATAAAAGAGCTGATACAGATATTGAATAAGTGAAGTCAGAGACTGGCACAAAATATAATTCATGTATACTTATTGTGTGTATGTAAGTATGTATGTATGTATGTATATATATATATATATATAT
>NNCF01128615.1:133631-144460 GCA_002313205.1 Laupala kohalensis
GGGGGGGGGACAGCCTTAGATTCCTTATAGACAGCCTTGGAAAGGAAGTCATTTACAAATATTAAATCAAAAAAAAGAAAACTTATTTGTGTTTAATCCAAAGATTTCAGGGTTTACAGTAGAATTAAATCATGATGTCATTTAAGTCCAAGTTCAGCACCTTTGAATGGTTTAGTACCACAAACTCTCCCAAGGATGAAGTGGTTTGCTAGGCTAATTAGTGACTTTTGAATGATTTACTTCTCTCATTGGCTACTTAATATTGCTTGCCTTGGGTGAGTTCACACAAGGATTTTTTTATTCTTGCTCCTGGAGGTGAAACTAAAAATACATACAACTAACTAAATGAACCCGGCAATGCCTGGGAGAATGAATAGGATAGAAAATATTTGTTTCCCCACACGATAGGTACTGGCATCATCAACTTTGCCTAAACAGACCACGTGGATGAAAAAAAGTGAGCGTTCTTTGCCTCTTCACTAAAAAGGTTCCTATGCCAATTGCTACAGCCCGATTAACCAAAGGTGCTCCAGCATCGAAGCCATCACGGACAAAAAAATCACACTTTCATGTGAGGCAACCAAGTGTCTCAACAGTTCCCGCACAAACATTAGAGAAGTAATGCTAATTTCAATGAGTGTAAGAAAAACAAAAGTTTCCAAACCTATCAAGCCTCTACACAATAATAAATAAAACTTGCAAGAGAGTGAAATGCAACAAAGGATTCTTATATAAGACGCACCATAATGAAAATGTGAAAATGGTTCTACCCCCTACACCCACTATAGAGAAAAATATTGAAAAATTCAAAATCATGTTTCTCAATTTTTAAATCAGCTATGTTGGGGTACAAAAATCAAGTTGAAATCTCAATCAGTCCACGAGATATACCCAAAAACACTAAAATTTAAAAGTAGTGAAAATGGGATATGGGGTTGGATTTTTGAAATCTCAAGTAAACAGTGCTCTTCCCAAAATTTTGAAGCTCAAGTGTGCAAATTTTCATCATGCTGAGATTATAACTGTAGATTTGTATACAAGCCATACAAACATACACTTCCAGAGACATTCTTCTTTAATAAAGAGATAAATATGTATTGAATTTGTACAATAAGGATGTTATACATATATTTTTTTAAACCAGTTAGTAAAATTATTTTGAATTAACACTAATAGAAGACTGTAGTACGAAAAAACTCAGGAAATGCTAGGTAATCAGCTAGTTGTTTCACATATCAACAAACAAACTGAGACGTTAACTTTTTCTTATCATTTAAAAATGCTAAAATATATCCAAATGCACTTTTTGAGCAATTTATAACATTCAAATATTATATTTCACTATTTGCATGCATTAATAACACATTTGTTCATTCTATAAGGTCATCAAACAGATCAGGTTCTGGGAAGATTAATTTATTCTGGAAATTTGAAATTCTTCAAATTGATAAAGATTTGTCAAAACTAGACTGAAACAAAAGTGGATTCTCAGAATTAAAACCACATGCATGAACCATTAACATCTAAAAGTAAGAAGAAAACATAAAATTTGGCAACATTAAAACAGTTCAAAGATAAAACACGGTGATGTGCAATATACAAAGTTTAGGATACAGAAATATCAACCATTGTTAAACCAAAAATTTCCAATGAAAACACTAAATATAATAATTGGTTGTTTTGAAAAACATAATTTAACTCTTATTGCAAGCACAGTCCTAATTAAAATTTAATCTATTCACCCTCCATTTCAAGAATAAACTCTTGAATGGCATATACTAGGGATATATTTGAAGCATTAAATTATCTCAAAATCCAATAATAATACTTACTTCAATCCAGAGCCACACAGTAAATTAATGACGTATGCAGGAACCCCATAAGGTATACCGGCCAAAACTGATGCTTGTCGAGCAGGATTCTGTCCTTGGCCGGCCTGCAATGCCTGTAACATAATATGAATTCTTGTTACATGCAAATAAGTTCCTGAAATATGAAAGGTTTGAGTTTGGTATTGTTACCTGTCCCATTATAACTTCTGACACATCCTTCGGTTCAACATTGGCTCTTTTCAAGGCTTCCTTTATAACTATGCTTCCTAATTCATGAGCCTTAAGTGATGAAAGAGATCCACAAAACGTACCTACAAAAATTAGAACGGTAGTTAATTTATCGAAAAACATGGGATAGAAGTCGAAAGAAGTAATTATGAAGTACTTAATATTTATTGTTGTTACGTAAAACAAACATTAATTTAGTATCCAGCGACACTTGCTCACCTATGGGAGTACGAGTTGCGGAAGCTATTACGACTCTCCGATCACGTAACATGATTAAATTTTGATTAAAAGTATTAGAAATTTCACTACAGAAGGTTACTTTTATTATTCCAATTCTGAACAATTAGTAGTCAACACCTCATCACCTCTCCTCAGTTGCTATTGGTTTCTACCGGCACTCACTGAACATGTGTAAACTCGAATAACGGGTCTTCCCTGGGTCTTCCTCTACCACAGGGCGTGGCAAGGCAGGGTAGGGCGGGGTAGGGTAGAGCCGCGAACAGGCCGCGAATGTTCAATGCTAATCGCGTGACGCGCGACTGCCCTGCCCCAAGCGGACGTTTTAAGCTCTATCTTCAGTTTTCAGGTTGGCGGGCTTTTTAATCCCTTCGTATAGTTTATAGGTCTTCCACATACTAATATTTTTTATTTGAATTTAGATTTATTTTCTCTAGCTTGATTTTTTTTCTATATTAAGTTGTAAGGCAAAAAGGAATATTACTCTTTATCTGTAGAACGAAAAAGAAGAAAAACAACAAAATATAGAATAAAAAGTATAAATTTATTCATAAAAATGGATTATATATTAATATTATATCAATGATGCGGAACTTCATAAACATTTCAGTCTGCTTTTCTCATGTATTGTAGTAAGAATATTTTTTTTCAAACACATAGGAAATGATAAAATATATGTTTTGTTACATACAATACGCTTCCCCCAGGGGACTTACATCTAGTAAGTACGTGTTTGGCGAACACTGGGCCCCGAGCTGAGTCTGGTATTACTTCCACTTAATTGTGCCAGGATTCTTCCTTTCTCTTGCCTGACCTTCNGGGTATCTTTTATTTTTCTCTTTCTTCTTTTTTTATGATAATGTAATGAGATATATAATGTTTTGAGATATGTTGATATTTGAGTTGTAATTCAGGAGGGTTTTTATTGGGTATGGTTGAGTCATTCGGCGAGTCCCACACGCGGGGAGAGTCATGATGGCTCTCCCTAGTGCGTAACTGCATTTTCTCTACCTGTACAAGTTTTTAGGGCTCTAATGACCTCGATATCGACGAGCCGTAAAGCCCCACAAAAAATACAATATACTTAGTTTTGCACGAGATAAGTTAAATACACTAAAAGAACAAATTGAATAATCACGTTCATGAACCAGTTATACTAGCTTCTTGATGGAACAAGCATCTATCCACGCCTACACCATGTTGGCGCTCATCGTGGATGGTCTCACAGTTTAATAGTAACACGGCCTCCTAGAACATAAATAGCGAGCACCATGTCCGCCGAAAACCGGCGACTTAGGTACTCATATCTGGTTTAGTAATATCAAGGGGGTATGACGGAGAGAGGAAGTAAGATGAGGGTTTGAAAATTTGAAGAAGGAAAGAATTAATGATTATTGAAAGAAGAGAAATTTTGGAAGATTAAAACTTATGAACAGGTAGTTTGAGGATATCTGAAGGGAATTTTCGGCATGAGGCCTGATTGACTCTGCGTGCCAAATGACGTGAGTATTTTCTGAAAGTGTTGTGAGGGGAGGGGTCGTGGAATGCCTTCCGGATGTGTTTCCGGACGTGATAGAAAATAAATTTATGTTATGGGTTCCAATTTAGAGAGAGAACGGAGATGAGTAGAGTGAAAGAGTTGGGAGTGAGTAGAGGCGGTCGAACATCCATCCGCAGGAACCGGTTCTCGATTATGTGAAGGCGGAGATGGTAAGGTCTGGAAGCAGTTGCCATGTTTCGCAGGCGTAAAGCGCAAGGCTGTGAATACACGCTTTGTAGATAAGGAGTTTCACCTTGAGCCGGATCCTGTAATTTTTAAAGATCGGAGATAGACGGGCAAGCGTGCTATTCATTTTGGCATGTTCTTTCCAGCTGAGTTTCCTGTCCATCGTGACCCCAAGGTACTGGACACTTGTGGACCAGGCCACAGTGGTGTCTTTGACCTTGAGCGACGGCAGGTTTTGGAAGGCTTTGCCGGTCAGATGTTTGCCAGTAAAGATAATTGCCTGGCACTTGGAGGGGTTCAAGGTGAGCCCATTAGAGGAACTCCAAGTTTCCAGGCGAGAGGTAGAAGATTGAAGGTTAGAGAGGGAGATTGAATGCACGTGCCGCATACGCGATATCATCGGCGTAAAGAAATTCGGAAACATGCCGAGGTCAGGAAGATCGTAAAGAAAGAGAGAGAACAGAGTGGGTGACCAGACACTAGCCTACGGAACCCCTGCGCAGATGGGGCGGATGGAGGAGAGGGAACGTTGGTAACGAACCTGAAAGGTTCGCCCGGAAAGGTAACTGCGCAAGATGTTGTGAAAAACAGGAGGGACAGATATATTAGCAACAATTAAGACTACAATAACCATGTAATTCTCAAGTTCACAGATGTTTAGTAGTATTTTCAATATAACATGTTCTATATTCAACCTAAAATTAAATTCTCAGCTAAAAGTTAACATTTCACAAGGTCAAAACCTGGAAATGAGACCTTTTTTGACACTTAAGCAGCAAATAAAGATGTGAAGAATGATACTCTAATCTAATCACGACAAGAAACTAACACTATAAACATTAAGAAACTAAACATGATGTACACAACAAAAATTAAATTCTTCTCTATAACATTCAAATCTAAAATAATAGGGAGGCATATTTAACATGTCATATTAATCTAATACAAAATTTTCCCCCTATTAGAAATTATGACTTATGCTTTCCTGCAAGACCATGGAGATTATGATTTACACGAGCAAAATAATAATCAATACTTTTCTTAAACACAACTTTTTGAAAATTATCAAACAGAATATCTCAATAAGTCTTACAGGAAGGCATAGGTCGAACACTCCTCCCAGCACAAGTAATCAGATAGTTCTTCAAACTAGAACAGTGTCCAAAATCCCTTAAATAATTTAAAAATGAAACATAAATTTGAAAAACTTCATTTACTACAGACAAATTTGGTGAGCTACACGAGCACCCATGATGGTTGAGGATGAGGACAGTTGAAAGAATATTGAAAACAAGAGAAACAAGAAAATAGTGGTCCAGGTTAGTGCAAAGAAAAGAGTAAAAGAGATTCCTGGCCATTTCTAATCATCCCTCCTCTGTTTCAATATCACAGGGTAAGTTTTTTGTCCATCTAGTGCTAGCTTCCACATCCTTGCTAACAGAACAAAATGTGTGTAACGAGGCAGTGGAAGAGCTTCCCTCCCCCTTGTCGATTCTACTAAGGGGAATTGCCAAAAAACCTTCAGAGATGGAGTTCAACAAATCCAAAAAGGAGGGAGATGTTTAAATCTACTACATTACAATTTTTACTAGTTAAAAGGGACAAAGAATTTGAGAGAGAATTTTTAAAATGTCTACGAAAGCCTTGCATTTTGGATTCGTGTTACAGCATCCTTGCTGTCTAACAGCGCCGAAGAAGCTCTCTAGAAGGTCTTGGTTGAGATTCCTCGTGCAAAGAGAACCAACATCCAATTTCTCAAGCCCCTTCCAAACTGTTGGATAGCAAAGACGTTGCGCCTCCAGTAGTAAAAGCATTTACTCTGGGGTGCCTTGTCACTGGGAGATCGTACCACAAATTTACAATCACTGACACTTTTGCCTACTGTGTTCCAGAAGTGGTGGTGAGAGGAATCTCGAACTACAGGGGTTCGAAAGTTCTTGTCTCCTGTGGGCGATCCGTTGAATGAATCAAAAAGTTCATCGACCATCTCAATGAACTCTGCAAGGTCAAAAACTTCAGGTTTCTTACAATGTACACCATAACGTGTCAAAGCTAAGTTTACATCGACGCCAAACAAATGCGCACCTTACTTCACTTTCATTTTATGTTTAGAGTTGGGATAAATATTAATTTCACTGAATTTTCTAGGATAAATGCTTGTTGTCAAATTAGTCTTCTCACATTCTAAGAACTCTTTGAAAATGTCAAATATTGCAAATTTTGACAGTACCATCCCTCCCTGTAAACTGATCATATTTCAGAAAATTGTTTCGCAACACCTTGAGAAGATAAGGTGCATCAGCGAAAACAACAAGATCATTATCTCCCAATCTAATACATGGAGTCCTTGCGGTCAAGGCCTGAATGGCTGAAGTATTGCTCTGCTCAAGGTCTGAATCCAAGGTCACTGGTTTCAGACCTATTTCCTGCAATGCAGAAACAGTGTCCTTGATAGCCTTTTCTAGTCTCCCTTTGCTAATGGAGTGGCTCAAATGAAAAGCAACAGGTTGCTTCCAATTAGAGTTCAAACCACGCGCCATGAAGACCAGACCATGGTCAGCAAAGCAAGGAAAGCGACCCCCTGCCACATCTTCAAAGCCCAAAATATGATCATTCATAGGATCGTTATCCACATGTTTTTCAAGAGAAATTTCGTCAAACATGAGAATGCAGAATTTGTCCTTTTCAGATATAGAGGAAGTTTGCCCAGCCATATTGTGCATTATGACTTAAGAAACACCAGGATTTAGAGGAATATAATGTCGAATACGAGAAAGAGTTTGATAACTGGGCAGTTGCAGCATAGGAGTAAGAGTAGTAAGAGTTCTGTACAAAGAAGAACTCTTCTTCTAAAGTGTCAGAACCAGTGTCTTCAGAAGACAAGAATATCTCTTACTCGTCTTTGGCTAGCCTGTATCACTCAAGATAGATTTAACTATCTCCCTACTCCAATCAGGTATCTGCTCCAGTGCAGAGAAATCATACTCTGCCACTGGATGCATGCTAAGACGCCGTCTGGTCATCCGAACATACCGATCCTTAAACTTCTTTGTTACCTCGAACATCCTCGAGCTTCTCGGGGAAATGAATTTGCCACGAGGCAATCCCATAAACCTCTTTAAACTAAAACTCCTCCCCCAGAGACTTGAGGATGAATGAGGTAAGGAAGTTAAATTACTTGTGCTGGGAGAAGTCAGTACAGGATCCGCTACACCTCGAACTGGAGTTGCGTAGGGCATGGAGGTTGAAGCCAATGTGTCCCCTGAGGTGGACGATCCGCAGTCCAGCACTCCAGTGACTGCACTCCCAGGTCATCTTCAACCTCCATAAATTCTACTTCAGTAGTGATGGGATAATCTGGACAACATTAACAATAACAGTTCAATATACCTAATAAAGCTAATCAAAATAAATTAATCAAGTGGAAAAAAGTATTATTTAGACAAAATGTTCGTTTTACAAAAGATATTGCGAAGTTCAAAATACTCTTTCATAAATAAATATAAAAAACGATATAAAAGAGCTTACATGTTTAGAATTTTATAAAAAAATTCAAAAATAATAAATTAAGGAACCAATTTGATAAAAAACAAAAAAATGTTCTAATATTAACTCTTCCATACTTCTCATATAAGTGGAACAATAATTGCAATATAAAAATAATTTCCATTAGTCCTAGATAGAGTTAATAGGTATTCACTGAATTCCACCGAACTCCCCATTGTCAGAATACAAGGAGGATCTGCAAGCATTTCAACACGTCTGAACATCTACAAAAACCAAAAGTGGCCTCTCAGCACACAAACATAGTACACTCTAGTCTGCCTCCACGCTTCAACGTTCCACAAATAAACCACGAAATTAACCTGGCAAATATCTCCATAAAACATCATCTGGCACACACAAAAATCACATTTTTTTATTTGCAACCACACCTGACTGCCATGAACTTTACTCAGCACGGTTTACATCTAAGACTGTCTAGGAAACATCACTTCGGTTCTCTCCTAGATTCACATCTGACCTCACAACAACCACCTGCCCCTTTACACACTCCTACACCTCCTCCTGCTCCTACCTCATCTCCTCCACCTCCCTCTGCTCCTACCTCATCATCTCCTCCTCCTATCTCCACACGTTTCTTCTCCTGTCCCCGTTCTATCACCTACTGCTTCCTCATCTCCCACGTCATCTATTCCTCCATCCACATCTCCTGCCGCCCCCATACACAGTTACAACTTGCGCTCAAGAGTACGTTGTGGTACTTGAAGGTGACAATCCTGTTCGGGTGCAGTGTGCGGGCACGATCTGGAACTAGAAGCTGTACCAAATTCCTCTCCACAATCTAACGTCGATTCCATTTCTCGTGAATAACAAACACTTTGCGAAAATAAAATAATTATATTTCATCATAATTTCCAATCCCTTTCAAACAAATTGACAGACATTGAAATTCTGGTACACGAAACTCCATTCGATTTGCCATGCCTCACAGAACATTCGCTTTCACCTATCAACATCAACGATACTATTTCTAATTATTATTTAGCGAGTTCTTACTGTCGGCAAAATTTTAAAGGAAAAAATCCCCACGGAAGTACGTGAATCTACTTTCGTGATATTTTATCTTCTCCACTGCCAGGCTACGAGAACTTCTGTGTTCGAATTTTGTGCAGTTAATCTGACCGACACCGGTATTGTTGTTTTGTGTATTTATAGACTTCCTTAATCATATCTTGACATATTTTTTCGGAACTTCGAAATTGTTTTAAAACATATCACACATAAATCTATCGTTATATGTGGTGATTTCAACATTGATTTCCTGAGTACATCCGACTCCGCATCTTCACCAATTAATCGATTCAAGAATCTTATCGACTCCTTCAACCCTATTACTACAATAACGACCCCATTCGCCTCTCCGGTTCATCTCACACATAGCTAGATCAGATTATTGTCAACAATGGACTCTCGTATTTCTCTGAAGAGTTTAGCGCCGAATAAAGTGATCACCTTGCTCATGTATTGACTATTAATAATAAACTAAAACCACTTAATATCCTTTACAAATTTACAAGAGAGTTTAATGACATAAATAAATCCATATTTATAAATTATTTGCGTGAAGAAACATGGGAAGATGTTTACGATTACCAAAACACCGACGACAAATTCAATGTATTTATCTCAATATTCCTAAGACATTACAACTCTAGCTTTCGCATAAAACGGAAGTTAATTAACAGAAAGAAATACCATAGATTGGTCACCCAAGGGATAAGAATTTATTAAAAAACAAACGCCGTTTATATTATCTTTCAAAACTCTATATCCAACAACCCGAATTCCATTAATATTTTCGTAAATCTATGACTATTGTTCGGAAAAAAGTCTATGCAGCTAAAGTTATGGAAAACGACAGGCAGGTACAAAAATCGAACAACCGGATGAAAACCATTTGGAATATTGTTAAAAATTATACGTCAAATTCTGAAAATCGCGAAGAAAATATTTCTCTATTAAACATTGGCAAAATCCAGTTACATCCACCCACGTACCCAATTCTATGTTCACTTCTGAAACTAACTCCTGTGTCGTCATGAGAATCATCAGCTCATTTAAAAAAATTTACTACGGGCATAGATGATATACCCGAGTTTATTATTAAATTTTCGTCCCACGCAATATTAAATCCACTTATAAATATTTTGAATAGTTCTTATCGGAAGGGGTGTTTCCTGACATATTTAAGAGAGCTAAAGTTAAACCTTTACACAAGAAAGGACACAAACTTAATATTGGATATTACTGACCAATATCTCTACAACTCACTTTCCCAAAAATACTAGAATAATTGTTCTATAAGCGTCTTCTAGATTTTGTATCAAAAAATAACATTCTCTCTGACGATCAACACAGTTTTAGGAAATCATTTTCCACTACAAGCGTAATATTTTCTTTCTTAAACGTTGCGACCACATCTCTTGACCGTGGAGAAAATCCTCAGGGTGTTTTTATTGATTTGTCCAAAGCATTCGATGTCGTCGATTACGGAATTCTCCTTTCCAAATTGCATTCTTTAGACATTCGTTTGCAGTCAGCGTGGCTCAGTGGGTAGAGCACTGAGCTGCTAACTGGATGGCTGAGGCGGTGAGGTGGTGATTTTCATTACACCTCAACATACAGACTGGCTCCCAGGCCTACTCAGCCTGCTATCAAATGAGTACCAGGATCTATCCTGGGACCAAAAAGCCGGTCGGAGCGAGATGCTGACCACATCTCCTCCTTCTAGTGCCGGGATCAAGAAATCGCGGAGCTCTACCCTCCGCGACGGCCAAGGCTCTTAAAGGGCTGTAGTGCCAAATAAATAATAATAATAATAAAAAGACATTCGTTGACTTCCACATCAGTGGCTAACTTCTTATTTAAAACATCGATATCAACAGGTCGAAATATCCTATACTAAAAAGAAAATACTTCAGCGTTGTCTTTCAGACTCAAAGCCACTTACTTCCGGAGTAACCCAAGGTTCAATTCTCAGTTCCATACTCCTTTTATTGTATAGGAACGGCATGTCATTATCCACATCAGATTGTAAAATGGTTCTTTTTGCTGATGACACTAATTTACTATGTAAACACGCCTACGCTCAAAAAGTTTTGTCCAACCTTTCCGCTAGGTTCCATGCAAATCGTCTCATTGTAAACACTGACAAAACAGTGTCTATGTCATTTCACAATAGTATCACAAAATCTTTATCCCAGGTTTCTCTTTCTTTAAACGGAACACAATTAAAAACTGTT